>NDGM011029113.1:3399-13466 GCA_002564305.1 Octomys mimax
AGGCAGGCACTTAGGATACTGAGCTATCTCCTCAGCCCCAAAATGTGCTGTTTTTGTTTTTACCCTGCTGATGGTTTATCCTTCAGATCAGTGACGAGTTAATGATAAAAGCAGGGTTTTCTCTTACTATTTTTGCTAGAACATGAGCAATTACTGTAATGTATGTGGTTGTCCTTCCTGAGCATACATTTGAAAAGTGTTCTGATTGTTTTGTCTTTGAAGTCAACTTTTATAAATATAATTTTAAACAGTTGTGAAAATTTCCTTTTATTCTGTTGTTTGTGTTTTAAGACAACGTAAAATGTTTTAAATTGTACTACACTGTGAAAAGGAGTCTGAAATCTGTAAACATGAGCAGATTCACTGCCTTTGAGTAATGTTCATGTATTCATATATTTCTGTTAGGGGCTTGGCATGGTAATTCATGCCTGTAATCCCACCACTTGGGAGGCTGAGGCAGAAGGATCACTGTAAGTTTGAGATCAGCCTGGGCTACATAGTGAGCTCAATACTAGCCTGGACTACATAATGAGACCCTGTCTCAAAAACAAAAAATAAAAATTCTGTTAATGTAATGAAGAGTCATAAAATATAAATATTTCTAGATTTCATGAGATATCGAAATTTACATAGTGATTAGTACAAGTTCTATAAGGAACTAATTCAGATAAGAATTTTTACTTGTGTTGAGTATTATTTAATTGTAAAGTGTATCATCAAGAGAATTTTGTCTTAAAAATAACCACTTTGTGGATGACCTGGGAAATTATTGTTCTGTTTTCTACATTCAGTTGCTTTCTCTCTTTAGCCAAAAATGTTACACATTTAGTAGGTCTTTTAGTAAACATAATATCCATTTATAAAGCTTAGAAAAGGATTTTAGGAGAGCGTTTTGGCTCTGTTGTTTTTTTAATGTCACATAAATTCTGGCCTAATAAACTTTATTTTATGATTTAACATTAAGATTCTGAAACCATTCGACTGCCTTATGAAGAAGGGGAATTGCTTGACTACTTAGATGCAGAAGAATTGCCTCCTATTTTGGTTGATCTCCTAGAAAAATCTCAGGTATAACATTTTCTTGAGAAAATTTTCTGCTGGGCATAGTGGCTCATGCCTCTGGTACCAGCTACCCAGAAGGCTGAGCAAATGTTCAAGATTAACTTGTCTTTTAAAAATAAAGTTTTAGCTAGGCTTGATGGTACATGCCTGTAATCCTAGCATTTGGGAGGCTAAGGCAGGAAGAGGTTTGCTCTGAGTTGGAGGCCAGACTGGACTACATAATGAGTTTAGGACAAGCCTGAACTACGTAATGAGACCTTAATGAAATACCAGACAGATTTTTAAAATATCCTTGTATTTGTTATATGTATGATACATGCATATATTTTTATGTATGTAACACTTTTAATATGTATTCTCAACCATGTTTAGAGAGTGACATGAGACAGAAAAAAGTGATTTATTATAAGGTATTTAATCTTCTTGCCATACTGAAATATATAGATTTAGTCATTTATTTCTAAAATTACTGTAACAATTAGATCATCAGTTGAAATCTCTGTATAGTTATGATCAAAAAATGAATTATGAAGCTTTAAAAAAAAATGGGAGACAAAAAGCAGCCCTCTGGCCTGTACTTTTTCTTATAGCCACTTTCAGCTGTCATTCACTTGCCATGTTCTTTCTTTGAATTAACCTCAGCCAGCTTGAGTGCTTTTTTTGAGAAAAAAAAGTCATTGGATGGGCACCCCCATTCCTCCTGTCACTAGTTGACCAGCTTCTATACCTTTCTCCACAAATTCTCTCTCTTTTTTTTTTCTTTTTTCCTCAGATCCGGGGATTGCACTCAGGCCCTTGCACTTGTGAGACAACTACTTTACCAAGCTATCTCCCTGGCCCCAACAAATTCTCTTGACTTCTATTAAAATGTATGAGTGCTTTTCCTAAATCATCCTTCCCTTTTGTTTTCTGGTCCTCTTCTCCAGGACTTAAATCTTATAATCTTCCCCCTTTCTGTTTATTTTCATTTCTACTACATATAGAATGTATACATGCTATATGTTAAAAAAAAAAAAATTCTCTTTTGGCCAACATATTGCTTTTCTTCTCCAACTATTGCTTTGTAATTCTGGCCCTCTTGACAACAAAACTATCCAAACTGTGTGTAATGGTCTCCTTTATAGCAGATCCTGCTCTTCTTTCTGCTGCCTCATCTGGCATCGCAGCATCACCTTGGTCAAAGTTGCTAGTGACTCGGCGTGTGATCAACTGATTGACTTAGCAAAATTTAAAGCAATTTTCCTTGAAATATCCTTCTTTTGACTTAAAAGATGTCTCATTTTCCTCTTCTTTATTCCTTTAGTTGTCTATGTTGTCATCTCTATTTCCATAAAAACATGCATCTTTCAGAGTTCAGGCCTAGGCCCTCTGTTTTAGTAAATTGCCCCCAAGTGGTCTTACCTAGTTTCATCTAGTTGCTTATCTAGCTGCTTAACCTTTTGCTTGTGTTTCTTCCCATGACTATTGCACTGAGCTCTAATCCTGCTTATTTACTTGGATCTCTACAGTGATAGGTTTCTTAAACTTAACATTGTAAAAGCAGAACTTTTGTTTTACATCCCCAACTTATTTATTTATTCATATATTTAGAGATATGGTCTTGCCATAACTATGTCTGCTCTCCTTTCAAATTTTTATCATGTTCACTCATTAAGTAAATGTAAATCAGAACTCCACTAGGATACTGTCTCATTTAAGTCAAGATGGCTATAAAGAATATAGAAAAAAAGGTTATGGTGAGAATTTAGGGAAAAAGGAACCCTTGAACACTTGGTGGGAAGGTAAACTAGTAATAGCCACTGTGGCTATCAGTAGAGAGATTCTTCAAAAAACTAAAGATGGAGATACCATTTGATCCATCTGTAACACTCATTGCTGTATTCCCTAATCAAAGATGATAAATTCTAGGGCAGGGGGTAGCAAACCAAAGGCATGTGTGGTGTGGCACAGCGGATGATGTCAATTGGAAGCTGTAAGAGGTTCGCCTTCACTGCTCTACGATTATAGTATAATAATTTTTACTGCAGCTCAGTTCACTATAGCTAAGCTATAATCTAGGCTTCATGGCTCAAAGCTATCAACAGCCTAGATGCCTCTAAGCAGATAAATGGGTAAAGAAACTGTACCATGAACAGAATGTCATGCTATATGAAATAAGCTAGAAAAAAGTCACTACATGTTTTCTCTCATATGAGGAGTCTGGAGAAGGAGAGAGAGATAACATGAATGTACAAGAAAGACAATCAGGCATGAAGGGGAGGCAAAGAGAAAGTAAGGCTGAGCTCCAGCAGTGCAGCGGGTTAGTGTGTCTTACACAGAAAGCAGGTGCTTGGTAAAAAGAGTGAAGGTGAATGTGACTGATAGATAGCAGAGGCCACATTCTAAAAGTTTGAATAGATGAGAAACATCACAGTGTGAATGTGATGATAACAAGTCATAATTAGCAAAACTTGTAATGGTGCTTATATTTGGGTATAGAAAGCAGTAACTTTATAGTTAGCTTTTCTTTCCTTATTAATAAGGATTAAGATTTTCTTTCTTCAAATTTTAGTACAGCAAATACAGAAATTTTGCCTAGAAATTGAAACTGGCAAGACCTTTTTGCAATTTAACAGTGACAAAGGTAGCAGTGTATAACTGAGCCATTGAGTTTCAGAAAACAGTGATGCCAAGGACCTGTGACTTCACTAGTATGTAATTGCCAGAAGTCAGTCCGTTGTCTTTGTAAGTACCAAAGTCCTCTATAACTAGAAACTGGCTTCATTCATGATGAACATAAAGTAACTCCTTTTAAAAGGGTGGTATGGTGGTATATCTGCCAAGAAAACCCATTGAAACTTAGGTGAATGGCCAAAATACTACATCAGAGTGTAAAGGTATTTAAAAGATGACACTTACTTGAATGTTTTTATTTAAAACAGGTTAATATTTTCCATTGTGGATGTGTCATAGCAGAAATACGTGACTACAGGCAGTCTAGTAATATGAAATCACCAGGTTACCAAAGTAGGCACATTCTCTTACGTCCTACCATGCAGGTAAGAATGTTTAATTGGGAAGTTTTTATTTATTTGGGGTTTTATTAAAAGATTATATGCTTGTATGAATTATATATTACTTAGTTTTTAAATTTTTATTTTTTCAGACTTTAATCTGTGATGTTCATTCAATAACAAGTGATAACCATAAATGGACCCAGGTTAGTGGTTTTGCTTTTAATCCTCAACAGGTAAAATATGGTATGAGGCATTAAGCAAAAGCTCTTTTCTACTCATAATTTTATTCATGTATTGACACTGTGAAAACTAAGATTCCTTTATGCGTTTTCAAAGTTAAGCATCTCCTTATGCATGTAATCCCTCAAGGGACTGTTAAAAGTTCAATTCTAGCTGTTATGACCATATCAGAATTAGGCTTAGTCATAACTATTATGAAACAGTTCTTACCCCCTTTCAAACAAAAGAAAACACTTTTTACTATAGCTATAAGTAGATAATTGATTTTCCATATTCTAGGATTCTAAAATAGTTCTGCCCCATCTTTTTATGGAGAACCACGTACACAGGTTGCCTTAGCTTCAAGGGACCTCTCTTGCCCTTGAGACTGGCCAGTTAACCTTCTAATTCAGCTCAGTGGCATGTGAAAAGCCCACAAACAGGAGCTTTTTCTTCTGCTACTATAAAGAGGAAGCAAGTGCTTATCAAAGAAAATACCAATAAGAATTATCAGGCTGGGAAGATAGATCAGTGGCTTGAGCACATGCCTGGCGAGCACAGGGACTCAAGTTTGATCCCTGGTATCATATGTCATGCTAGTCTCGGGGCCCTAGGTGCACCATGCTGGCCCTGAAACTGGGCATGGTGGTGCATTCCTATAATCGCAATGCTGGGGTGGGTGAGACAGGAGGATCTCTAGGAGTCTGAGCTGCATAGTGGAAACCATGTATCCAATAACAAAAAGAAAGAAAGAATTGCATCTCTGTCAGATGTGTCATTAAGGTCAGTTTATTCGTCCAGAACTGTTAAGTTGTCGTGTTTAAATTTGGACTGCTATTTTTTCATCTGTGAAAAGGTAAAAAGTATTACAGCCAGTCTTAGTGGCACTCAGGCTTAGGCAGGAGAATCACTATAAGATCGAGGTCAGCTAGGCAACTTGGTGAGCTCTAAGGCCAGCCTGAACTACATGGTAAGACCCTATCTCAAAACAAAATTTTTAAAAAATTGAAAAATATTGGCAACAAAAATGTGGTAGGGCATCACTCTCTTACTCTGAAAATTTATAAAGGAGAAAATAGAGTATTCTATGCCTATATCAACTGAATTTTGGCAGCCAAATAACGATTGAGAGAAAATTCTTTATAAAAATTCCAGCTAATGAGTACAAAAGAAATGATAGATTTTAAAACAATATAGTATCAGTTTAGAAGTTTCATAAATTTAGACCGCATTCTTTCATTGTGAAAACAAGTAGACAAGAGCTTCATGGGAACTATTATAATTCAGAAATCGAACTGAACCTATTAATCTGAAAATGAGACCTCCTGCTGTGATGCAAAGGAGAGTAGGACATTGTAGTACCAGTGAAGAAATCAGAGCCTAGGATAAATGCAACCCCTAGAGCTAGCTAGCTGTTTATAGGGAGGGTCTAAAAGACTTTTCAAGTGACATGATGAGGAAGCAACCAGCCAGATCCAGTTAAAAATGACTTATTCACATCCAGCAAAATCAGTTCCATGCAAAAAAAAAAAAAAGAAGCAATCATTACAGAATTCAAATGGTGGTTGGATGTGGGTATGGTGGCGCATGCCTATGCTGGTACTACTGTAGAAGGCAGAGGCAGGAAGAACACAAGTTTGAGCCCAGCAAGCCTGAACAATTTAGTAATTTAGCCATAGACCCTACCTCACAAAGGAATAAGATCTTAGTTCAATGTGAAAAATAAAACAATCTCAAAAAAAGATCCTAGATTCAGTGCTCAGTACCGCCACCACCACCAAAAAAAAGTACTTAAAGCTATAAAATCCAAATACAATGTGTAGAAGACCTGGTTTAACTTTAGATCAAACAAGTAAAAATGTATCTGGATCATAGAGAAATGTAAATCTACACTGGATGTTAGAGGTCCTTATATGTTAAGAGTGCATGCTAAAGTTTTCCCAGTTGAATGAAGATGGACAGGCAGACAGATCATATATATAGATACAGATAAATTTTTTTTTTTTTGTACCAGGGATCAAACTCAGGATCTTGTGCTTGTCAGGCAGGCCCTTAAGCCCCTGAGCTATTTCCTCAGCCCCTTAGATACATTTTTAATTACTCTGCTAAACAAGCTAAAGTTTCAAGGATAGTCACTAAATGAAGTTGGACGTTGTTAAGGGATTGAGGTGTAGGTATCATTACACCTCTTATTTTTTGGTATGTTTTAAAATTCCCATAATAAAAGTTGAACAAAACTATTGCCAGACATGGTGGTACTCACCTGTAATCCCAGCCCTCAGGAGACTGAGTCCGGAGGATTGCTGTGAGTTCAAGGCCAGCCTGGGCTATTAGCAAGATCTTGTCTCAAAGAGGGAAAAGAAGCATTTTTTCCCTAAAAGTTCTTGGGATTTAGAAACTTGTTACAGGAGACTGAGGATGTAACTTGATGGTAAAGCCACCTGTGTAGCATGGTGTAAAGCCCTGGGTTTCGTCCCCACCATTGCAAAAATGTCATGTAAGATGTAAGTTTGATCCCTGGTGCTACAAAAAAAAAAGTGGAAATGTGCACCTAATATTTTGCTTATATTTGGGCAAAATATAAGTGGCTGCTTCAGCAGAGCACAATGGCCAGCATTCGATCCCCGATGTGCCATGCTGGCCTTGCCCCTGGGGCACACTGAGACAGCAGTTGAGACTGGGTGTGGTGGCGCATGCCTATAATCCCAGTGCTTGGGAGGCTATAAACAGGAGAATCACTAGGAGTCCAATCTGTGTAGTGAGACCCTGTAGACCCTATCCTAAATTCATTGTGTGTGTGTGTGTGTGTGTGTGTGTGTGTGTGGTTATTAAGACATTTCAGTGATTTAAGAAAGAAAAAGGATTTGGTGAAGTAAGTTATATGATACCAGTAAAAAAAAAAAAGCCAGTATTTATTTTGTATTTGAGTATATAAAATTTGTGTAGTATCATTTGTGTATGATTTTTTGTTTTGTTTTTGAAATGAAGTCTCACTAAGTACCCAGGTTGGCTTCAAATTCAGGTTTTTCCCAGTCAGCTTCCTGAGTAGCTGGAATTAAAGGTGTGTACCACTGCACCTAGTTTAAAAATGTTAAATTTGTTATTGATATCCACTCTTTCAGGAAGACAAACTTCTACTTGAGAGCCAACTGATTCTAGCTACAGCTGAGCCACTGTGTCTTGATCCTTCTATAGCAGTGACCTGCACAGCAAACAGACTGCTGTATAACAGGCAAAAGATGAATACTCGCCCTATGAAACGGTAAGTGCCTTTGAGGAGAGTGAACCGAGAGGTGCTGTGATAAGTAGCTGTACAGTTTTCTATTTGTGATGTCTTTGTCTCCAGAGTGTGAATGTCTGCCTGCCCCTCTACACTGTTGCACAGATCCATAGTAATGGGCATCTTATCTTAGTCGTTTTATTTACTGGTACCTAGACAGTGCTTGGCATGTGATACTGCTCTGTCACTATTTGCAATTTGATTACACAATCATTGCTTATTGGTCAAAATTATGCGTGAGTTTATTAACTTTGTTTAGTTCAAATCTCTTAATATTTTAGGTGTTTCAAGAGATATTCCAGATCTTCTTTGAATCGGCAGCAAGATCTATCTCATTGTCCACCTCCTCCTCAGCTGAAATTACTTGATTTCTTACAAAAACGAAAGGAAAGGAAAGCAGGTCAGCATTATGACCTCAAAATTTCTAAAGCAGGAAATGTGAGTATGTATTTAATAAGGCTTATACCAACAAGCCTCTTATTTGGAACTTTGTACTTAAACTATTTTTAATTTTTCAGTGTGTAGATATGTGGAAACGGAGTCCCTGTAATTTGTCCATACCTTCCGAAGTGGATGTAAGTCAAAAATTAGCTCTTGAACTGTTTTATTTCCATGTTTCCTATGTTTTGTCATTTATGTAGTTAATAATTATATCTTGAGGGAAAAGCTTAATTCTTTTAAAAAATAGAATAAGAAGAACAGCTGCTTGCTTTTAGAAATTAAAATCATCACATGGAGTTACATGGAAATATAGCCCTTTAGTTCTACATTTAGGATAAATTCTTTTTTTTTTCCTAATGTATTTGGTACAGGGTCTCACTATGTAGACAGGACTCATAGTAATTCTCCTGTTTTCAGCCTCACAAGCAGTGGGATTACAGGTGTGCACCACCATGCCCAGTCTCAATCGCCCTCTCAGTGCTCCCTGGGAGTAGGGCCAGCAAGGCATGCCAGGGTTTGAACCCTGGCTGCTGTGCTCCGCCTAAGCAGGCGCTTTAGTCTTCTGAACTATCTGGCTGGCCCTAGTTCTACATTTAGAACAGAAATAACTGTTTGAATATGGGATATATATGATGGTTCTGATTTTTTCATTTATTTCTTCATAATCTAATGATCCTTCTCTCCTTTCTTCATAATCTGCCAATAATGCTCAAACTGTTTAAAGATGGATAACACTGAACCAATGGCCAGCATGAGGCATTTAAACAGTATTTTTCACTGATTTGTTATTCACATAAACTAGAAGAGATGATCAAAAAATACCATGGACAGTAAACATTTATTATAATAAAAGTACCATTACTGTCCTTCACAATACTACTGCTTATGTGAACACTTTGTTCTGCTATGTGAACTCATTGTTTTTGCCATTCCTAAAGCATTTCTGAAATCCTCTTTGATGAGCATCTTTACAAGATACGGTAAAAATTCAATAAATGCTACTGCTTACATGCCATCCACCAGAACGGCAGCCTCATAAAAATGTAAGCTGTGTCCTTATCCACCTTGTTCACCAGATCTGGCACAGTGCAGCCTCAGACTCTTCTCCAAAGTCAGGTGACCATGAAAGTTAAAACTTCTGAATCCATTCAGGACATCAAGGTAGCTCCCGTAGCACAACTACAGACAGTCACAGAAGACAACTTCCATAACTGCTTCAGCAAGTGGCAAGAATGATGGGATAAGTGTGTTGGGGTGTGTGGGGAACTGGTATTAAAGGGGGATTAATGGCAGCGTGTCTTTCGTTATCATAAACTTTTACTTAGACACTGTGTTTTTCTATCACACCTTCACAGAAACAAAGGTAAGAGGAACATTTTGATTAGAGGTTCTACATACTCTTTTTTTATTCCCAGAGCTCTTTACAACTGTTCAATTATTATGTATTCTTTTGCATCTTTCCTTGGCTAGTAAAAGTAGTATTCCTCCTATGATGTAGAAAATCTGCAAAGCATGAAAGCAGAATACAGTTTGGTGAAACAGAAGGAAGTAGGCTACGTTGTCTTCTTCACAGCTTATGTGCTCTTGAAGACACAGCCCAAGATAAGTTGTCCAGTTTGAGCGGGGTGAAGTTGAGCTTTAGCGAGTGGTGCGGCATGGACATGGGTGTCCCAAGCCTTACTTGTGAAGCTACAGTGATGTGTGAGAGTCACCTGGGAAGCTTGTTGAATCCTAGATGACCGCTCACAAGTCTGCAGGGAAAGAGGCTGCCATTCTCACAGACTTGGGAGTTAGTGTTGCTGGGGCCCCACAGGCTGCAGGTTAATTATGGAAGAGCCACACAGGCTGTCACTTAAACCTGCAGGTTTCAGATCCCAGCTCATACCTACTTACTTAATCATGGTTTCCGGGAGAGGGATATAAAAAAAAACCTGTATTTTTAACAGTGCCTAGATGAATCTGATTTACTGTATTTTTGAGGGGAAAAGGTTTTGCAAATCAAACTCAGCCCTAAGCATGCAAAGGATATGCTGTTGAGCTATATCCCTGTCTCAGCTACTTTTTTTTTT
>NDGM011029123.1:0-11939 GCA_002564305.1 Octomys mimax
GACCTATGCAACAAGAGTTGTAGCTTTTGGGTCTGATAAGGTCAGTGAAATCCCCTCAGGGTCCACTTGAGGATTGTTGCTGGCAACATAAGAGGCAGAACTGAGGAGAAGGGAGGCTGTTAGGGCAGCTGTTTGCAGAAGCTACTGGAAAGCTGTTAGATGTTGGAGGCTGTTAAATGTTGTAGGGAGCTGTTGATCCTCTTGGAGGAGCTCATTGCATTGTCTTCCCTGATGGGAAATCAGTTTTCCTCCTTGCTGGAAGAGCTCAAAACCACACTGTTGCTAAGAATGGCTGTAGTACATTTTAGGGGAACTCTGGTTTTTTACCTTGAACATTGCTTCCTGGCTCCAGTATAGAGCCCTCTGCCTGCTAGCTCAGATTCTTCATCCCACTGGCACAGACTTTCTAGTTTCCACCACTGATCTTTGGGCCTTCCCAGTGCACATCCATGAAACAGGCCTGAACAAGACATTAGCATAGGTCCTAGGTCTCCAGTTGGACTTGTGGGAGGCATTGTTACAAGCTCTAGGTCTTCAAAAGGATTCATGGAAGACATTATTGTAGAATCCAGGCCCTGAGTTGGATTCTTCAGTCTTTAGTGTGTGAACTCTTTTTTCTGCACTCTTTTTTGCATATGATTCTTTGGGTGACTATTAAAAATAATCTTATAAAATATGTGTCCTGTATGTATTGTTTTCTTTGCAAAACCCCAGCTATGACAGGCACTTATGACAAAATTTGTGGATCAAGAAAAAGCATCATCCTTCTAAGCAATAAGATACACAAATACCAGGCTGTGTTCCTTGAACTCTCAAATTGCAACTGACAATCTCATTAAGGTTTCTGAAAAGCTGAACTACAAAGCTAAAGAACATGACCTATAGGATTCCTTATAGCAGACTGATTTAAAAATATCAATTGTTTTTATAACTAATTGCTTTACTTAAAATTTTCAACCCAGAAAAATCCTAAGTATTATTTTAATACTGTAAATAAAAATGAATATTTTGAGGCACAATATTGTTTATAATTATGCATATATATTAAAGAAACCTTGACAATGTAGTCCTTTCAATAAAACTTTTCTCTTGTACCTATAATGAAATGTAATGAACAAAAATTATGCATTTTTCCGTGTTAATTTTTCATTCATATGAACATAGAAATTCATTTTGGTATTTTAATGGTAAGATGAAATATGTGCAGGAAGTAAAACAGACTGAATTGAACCATTTTCTCCCATACAAATTTGGTACCAAATTGAAGGTAGTTTTGAAGCACAGACCAATATAATTTTATGGTTCATTGCTAAACATTCTATGAAATCATAAAATAATAATAATTTAATTAAATCATCAGAGTATATTTTGATGATTCAAATTATGTTTTAATAGTCTCATTACTATAATTAGTCTTAGATAACAAACATGATTGGGCACTAGTAAGATATGAGATTTAATTGGCTCATTTGCAAAATAATTGTTCTACTTAATTTATCATTTTCATCTTTTGAAAATGTAGTATTATTGTCACAGAATGACTTTGAATTAGACATGAGAAGCAGAAATGTAGTAAATTTAGGCTCTGGCCTCCACTTATCCTTAAGATCAACCTAATCAATCTTTTCTTAATTTTAATTACCATTGCATGATTGTCATATACATTTTGCCTCTGGCACTTCTAGACAAGTCAGCTTTGTCTACACTTGGGGTCCCATTTTGTAAAACACAGGAAGAAGATATTTCTCTTCACACAGAAATTAAAATAGTGAAGTCAGATTACATCTTTTTTGAAAGTCTGATGTTTCAAATTTATTTTCTAAAAAGAAATAGTGCTTTGACAAATTGCCAAAAATATAAGACTTATAGGCACAATGTCTATTAGAATTAAGATAAGATTCCCTGGAAACTACACTGCAAATTGAGCATCACGCAGGAAGGTTTTAGTGATGTTCACCCATATGAATGATGGATGTGTTAGTTTAACAAAAAGAGTAATAAGAAATCCAAAAAAAAGACTTATAAGTGCTTTATCAGTAAAGTAGACACCAGTAGAAAATGACCAAAGACATTTGGAAAAGCACCTCAGTAAAAATCCAGTCAGAACCTACAACTATAGATTTGGGCTACAGCATATGTAATATCATCAGAGAGATAAGTTTGACAACAAAAATAAAACAAAGCACATATATCTAAATGAAGACATCATGTCTTCTGGGAACTATGTGAATATATCACAAAGTTTTCATTTTCTTACAATATTCTAATATTCTCTTCCATATGCTCTATCTTCATATCATTTTGTCTAACAATGTCAACAAAAGACATATTTCTGAAGCAATTATTCTGTGTCAGGAATTTTCTGACACAGAATGTGTAGTAGCAACTTTAAACTTCAAAGTCAACCTAAATGATCTTTAAATAATTGATTCATCAAGGCCATTCTTGGTCGTGTTGCATTATAGTTTGTTTATTCCCCATATTTTATTATATTTGTGGTAACTAAATATAGTCGCTAGTGTTATTCATTAAAACTTATATTTCAAATATAGTGTGTGGTCAACATATATTTCAGACATCCTGCGTCCACAACTTATAACACATTGTCTTCATAATAGCTATTTGAAACAGTAAATGGTATGTATAAAAGGAGAGATGAAAAAATAATTGGAAACTTAGCTTCCTTTATGAATGTTAAGTAAAATTAGATAGTATAATGAATGGTGTGTTAGTTCTTTAAAATTCATACAAGTTTAATGATGCAAGGGCAATTTTAATAATACTGATTTTTTTTTTTTAAAGAAAAGAATGTAGATTTTTGGTATGCTTCAGTTTCAAAAATATCTAATAGCAAAAACTTAGTGATTTTATAGTTGTGTCCTTTGGTTGGGTGTTTGAAAATGACTACATGAGGGGCCAGCCAAATAGCTAAGGAGATTAAAGTGCCTGCAAGCAGGCTCAGGGGCCAGGGGTTCGATTCCCCAGGCTTGCTGTGCGGGCCCCACTCTGGGAGCGTGCTGAGATGGCAATTGAGACTGGGCGTGGTGGCGCTTGCCTGTAATCCCAGCTCTGGGAGGCTGTAAACAGGCAGATCACTATGAGTCCGACGTAGTATTGAGACCCTGAACACCCTGTAGATCCTTCCTTAAAATACTGAAAGAAAAAAAAAAGAAAGAAAATGACTACATAAGATGATTCAAATGAATTAATGCACTGGTCATTTCCCCCAGGAGAATTTCACAGTTTATTTTTGACTGCAAGTGAAAACAGCATGCCTTAAAACTAAAGGTAAAATGCTCTCTGATTTTGTCTCAAGTGGTGCTCAGATCTCTAGTCCGTTGTGCTAATCAGCCTGTATGAACACGAGTTTCAGCTCCAGAGTGTGCCATCTTGAATACTTTGCTAGCTAACTGAGTTTTGTAGAAGCCTTTATTATCTCCACCCCATCCTGCTTCTCTTTCTACTCCTCATTCCTGGTCGGTTACACTTCCTGATGTGGGAGTGGAACAAAGCATTGCTTTCGTGGACCTCTCCATCTCTGATTTCCGCTTTCTGAGTTCATCATTTCCAGCTGTTTCTTAATATTTCTCTTGTATATGTGGAAAAAGACAAAACCTAGGGAAGTACATGAAATAATGCAAGGGACATTCTTCTGAATACAAAAAGCCAGGTATCCAAGGAAATTCTTCTTATGAATTCTGTTAAAAGTCTCTTAGTGTACAAACTTATATTTGTAGGCTTAGATAACAATGGATTTGGATCCTAAGATTAATCAAATAATTCTTCAAGCCTTATGGAAATATTCAATATGTTCTTACAATTTTGCTGTTAAGTATTTCTCAATATAGATTGTACTATATGAAAAATTTGTAACATATCGTAATCAACTTTTTACTTAAGTTGTTTTGAATATATATGGTATTTAAAGATGAATTGAAGACACTAGTCATATAAAAGAACTATTGAAGGTAAAAAAATGTAATAACTTAAAAGGACACATACTTAATTGAATATATAAAATTTTTTAATTTAGAAAGCATCATAAATAGTAAAATAATTTAGATGTCATATATACATACACTATGATGAACATAATCATTATGCACTACAAATATGCATAAATTTTTAGAAACAGTACATAATAAAATAATTACCCATTTTGTCATCAAAATCTGTTTCTGAGTAATTAAGAAATGAATTAAAACATTTTTGATCAAAATCTATTTCAGAGTAATTAAGAAAGGATCTAATTTATTTAAATATGAAATTAATATTATTATTTAAAGATCATTCAATTAAATTCCCTTTGAGAGGAGTCTCTCAATTTCTTAATGGACACTTGGATCATTAAATGAGTCAATTTCAGCAATTAATCATAAATAGCTTTATAATTATAAAAATATGTGGAAAAAACTTGCTGCTTGAAATAGGCATAATACTAATAACATACTATGTAGTAAATATTGTGCATTTACTATTCTAAACAATTTACTTTAACTTATTTTGCCATCATAATAATTATACTCACTATTTACAACTCTTTTTTTTTTTTTTTTCCAGAACTGGGGATTGAACTCAGACTCTTGTGCTTGCCAGGCAAGCGCTTATCCTACTGAGCTATCTCCCCAGCCCCTCTACAACTCTTAATACCATTTTAGATGCTGTATTAACCAGTTTTTCATCACGTGGACAAAATGCTCAGCATGTACAACTTAAAGGAGGAGAAGTGTTTTTTATCACAGTTCAAAAAGACTTCAACTTATAGATCATTCATTCCAAAGCAGAGATTTCATGGTAGACGGGTCTGGTGGAGAAAATGTACTCAATTCACAGTAGCTAGCAAACAGCATAGGTTCAAAAGAGCCAGGGAAGAATGACCTAGGACAAGAATTCACCTCCAAGAGTACATCCCTAGGAACCATTCCTGGAATAGGTTCCAAGTAACTCCTAGACCATTCCTCTATCAACACCAATGAGTTAACCCATTTTTGAAGTTGGTGCCCTTCTACTCGAGATTAACTGGCAGAGAGGTCTTCCCTTGTCAACTTGCCACCTTTTCAAGTCTCCCTAGACCACACTCAATCTTCAAGTAAAACAGGTATCATGGTATAATTTCACATGTCCTAATGTAATATTATTGCTTACAAGAAAGCACACTAAATACTTTGTTAAGTTCTCAGTATTCTAGCATTGCTCCAAAGTCCAACTTCAAAGTATTATCTGAAACTCAAGGTACACACATTGCTTGAAACACTTATAAAATACAGAAAGCAAAATTACAAGCTTCAAAAAAATATTACAAGCTTCCAAGATAAAGTAACACAGAGTTAAAATTCCTATTTGAGAAGAGAGGAATATGAGATAAAAAGAATTGCACCAAACCAAAATCAAACCCCAGTAGAATAAATATTAAGTCCTTTATACATTTATGCCTTACATCTCAAACATGTGTTCTTATGAAGTAAGCTCTGACTACGTTGGTAGCCCTGCATCAGTGGCTTTGCTAGTAAGCTCACATGACCTCTCACTTGATCTTGACCCATATATTACTTGCAGCTTTCCCTGATAGACCTACAGTCCTATAACATATAACATCCTTGTTCTTTATTGGACCTCAAATACACATAAACCTTCTCAAGGTTTGCTGCGAGGTACACAAAATTTGTGATACACTGGCTAGTATCTCACATCTTCCTTTGACATTTGGGTGGTACCACTGATGAACTCATGAGTTTTGCGTTTTGCATGCCTACAAAATTATAATCATGTTGGGCTGGCCAGAGAGCTCAGTGAACTGAACTGCCTGCTTAGGAAAAGCGCAGGGACCTGGATTTGATCCCCATAACCACATGCAGTGCTGGCTCCACTCCCAGAGTGTGCTGAGATGATTATTGATACTGGGCATCTTGGCGTGCACTTATAATCCTAGAGCTTGGAAGGCTGAAAACAGGAGGATCACTATGAGTCTGATCTGTGTAGTGAGACCCTGGAGACCCTGTACTAAAATGTATAGAAAAGACATAATCATGTGGACAACTCCAGTGTTGATTGCACAAGTAGTATCTGAGTCCTATTTGACTATGTCATTTTCTCATATCCTGAAGTTTGTGCTTGGGAAACACTTTTCTAGGTGCCCTAAGTAAGGAGGGTATCCTATGCTTCAAAGCAAAGTCTTTCAAAAGAGTTTACAATTTTATGCACTTGAGCCTATGATGTGCGGGATCTTGTCGATTCCTGAGATTTCTTAAAAGCACTTTCTCTTGCCTCTACATTAAGCAGTTGTTTTCTTTTTAATGCCACTAATCTCTAATGCCTTAAGTAATGACATTTCCATTAGCCCAATAGTGCACATGCATCTCTGCTAGTCTATCCAAAAGCTTTTCAAAAACTTTGGCTCTATGTTTTGTTCCTGCTACTCACCATAGATTTTACCAAAAGCTAGCAGGTGTTAGCATGCCGCAGCCTGCAAGTGGGGCTGCTTTGAAATTTCCTCCACAGATAAATTAATCTGACTTCTTTACATTCAGCATCATACAAAGACTTAAGGTATGTACAAAATGTAAATATTTTTCTTTTTGCCAAAATATAAGATGCATGACTTTCTGTTAGATTCCCAAGAGAATCCTGACTCCTCTTTGATCTTCATGACTCAGAGGATCAGATCTACTGGCCACACTTCTATTACCTTTATGATGTTCTGAGTTGAAGCTACAATCATTCACCAATTTCTGCTTACAAAATTCTAGGGTTTCTCTACTTGGCATTTTATTTTGATTAAAGTCTTTCATACAAGTTCAACCATTGTCCACCATGGCATTATATTGACACTCAAAATATTTCAGATTTTGGAGTACTGAAGAATTTTAATTAGGGATGCTCAACCTATAACTGAAGTAACAATAAGAATAAATTTCAATAGGAGAGTCTTCTTTCATTAATGATAGTTACATAATAAGTAGTGAGAATATAGATTTTTGATAATTCAACATTTCTTTCTTTTTCAGATTTTAATGTGAACTTATTCATATGCTGCCTGCAGGAAAACAAGAAAGCCAAGAAAGTAAAAGCATCCTCATTAATAGGGCTTAAAGCTGAGCCTGGCCTTCGTGTGCCAGGTAGTTGGGATCATGGATCAGTGGCCTGCACACTGCTATACATGAACCTCTCTGCTTGATTGCTTGGGTTTTGTCACATCGAAATGGCTTAGTTTAAGGAAGATTTCCAAATTTCCAAATAGAAAAAGCAGAATCTGATGAAGCAAACTTCATACTCATCAACTTTGCATCCTTTAGACAAAAGTTGCCACTTGTCCAAGCCCAGAATCAATGTGAACAGGGACCACAGATAGAGATGAGCACAGGATGGTACAGTTTTGTGGTGCTGCCAAAGTAGCAATCGTCATATACAATACAAAGCAAGATTAAATTCCATCTGGCTCAGTTCCAATTATTAGAGAGCTGAACTGATAATCCAGCCTCTGCCATCTTTATAGGATCAAAGCTAGAATCAGAGAACTAACATAAAAATACAGCATGAGCTATTGTTAATTTCTCACTGAATATCACGCATATTCTATTTTTAAGGATAAGCATGAATCACACAACTTTCTTTGGAATTTGAATAAAGTCCTCACTTCTCTTTTGCTAATTTCTAAAGAAATACAAAATGATAAAGGAATAGAAAAGATAAAGAATTTCATTAAACAAAGTAATAAGAATTTGATAATGGGTTATTGTAATATAGAGTGTTATCTTCAAATGAGTTGTTTGGGTTACCTGATATAAACCTGCAAAATAGGTTTTAAAAAGTTATAAGAAATTAAACAAAAGAAAAAAATGAAAATATAAAAAAGTTAAGCACTAACTACTTTCAGTAGACCAGCAGAAACCAGCAGTACAATTATCCAAACTATCCTGCATATATACATAGATATAAATTTTTCCTTCTTTCTTTTTTCCTTTTCGTCATCCCATTTCTTCTTTCCCACTGAATATATTTTTTCTGTTTCACAGTATCTAACATACCTTTCAGATTTTATTTAATCTTTCAGATTTTCAAACTAGCAAGAAAATATTATGTTTGCACATGTGAGTCTGATTTATTTCACTTACTGATACAGACTCTAGTTGCATCCATTTACATATAAAAGTCTCAAATTTCTCTTTTTAATAGCTGACTAATCCTCCATTGTGTAAAAATAGCATATCTTTCTTATTCCATCCTCAGTTGATGGACATTTGTGTTGTTTCCAAGTTTTAGCTACAACAAATTGCACTGCTATAAACATGGATGCACATATATCGCTGTGGTATAATATTTTCAGGGGTTTTTTTTTGGAAAAAATACCTAAGAGGAGAATAGCTGGCTTGAATGGGACCTCCATTCCTAGCTTTTTGATGAACTTCCACACTGATTTCCATTGCAGTTTTACCAGTCTGCACTCACACCAACAGTGAAGAAGGGTTTCTTTTCCACAGAGCCTGTCATGTATTTGTTACTGGTTGACTACTTGATGATAGCCATTGTTTTCTGGCTTAAGATGAAATCTCAGTATTGTTATAATTTGTATATCTTAAATGACCAGTAATGTTTAACATTTTTTCATCTATTTATTTGCCATTTGTGTTTCTTCATTTGTGAAGAGCATATTCATCTCTGATGCCCGTACAGTGGTCCCTCACTCATCGTGCAGGTTATGTTCCAGACACCCCTGCAATAAGTGAAACTCAGAAAAGTAGCAATGTTATATTTATTTTAGTATTTATTTATATTTTAAGGCTTTCTAATACCTTCCCACACTCTTTTAAGCCTTTCCTACACTTTTAAAAACACTTATAATGTTCATAACCATTTTCTGAACCTGTAAACCTACATGATTTTAACAATATACATATACTATATGGTACTGAAAAATCCCAAGATATAGTGAAAAATCTGTGAAAATAATTTAAATTAATATTTTTTTAACCCAAAAAACAACAAATTCATGAAAGTCAAGCCACAAAATAATGAGGGACTACTGTATTTGGATTGGATCTTTGAATTTCGGAGGCCTCATTTTTAAAATTCTTCTTATATTCCACATGGGAGTCCCTTGTCTGAGGGACAATTGGCTATCTTTTTTTTTTTGTCTCAATTCATAGGTGTTATTTTACACTGCTGGTGATTTCACTTGACGTGCAGAAACTTTTCAAAAAGATAAGATCCCATTTGCTGATTCTTGGGTGTGTCCTGTGCAGTTTGGTTTTTGTTCGCAAACTCTACCTACCCCTAGGACTCTAAGATTTCCATCTATTTCTCCTCCCAAAGATTTAGATCTTCAGTTTTGATGCTGAAATCTTTGATCCTTTTTCACTTTAATTTCCGTTTTCATTGTAATTCTGTGCATGGTGGTAGACATATGTCTGATTTTAGCATGTGGAAAGCCAGTATTTCAACACTGTTTATCAAGGAGGTTATGCTTCTTCCAGTGAATGTGTTTGGGCTCTTTGTCAAATACAAGGTGACAGAATGTGATTTTAGTTGTGTCTACATCTTCTAATCTGTTCCACTCATCTCTAGGTCTGTGTTTTAGCCTGTGCCATCCTGATTTTATCACAGTATCTTTGTGTTATAATTTCAAGTCTGGGATTGTGAAGCCTCTTGTGTTGTCTTTGTTGCCTAGGATTGCTTTTGGTATTCTAGATCTCTTCTGGCTCCAGGTGAATTCTAGGAGTAGTTTCCCAAAAGATGTGAGGTATACTAATGGTGTTTTAATCAGAATTGCACTAAATATCAATAACTATTTGAGAGTATAGCCATTTTCACAATGTTGATTCTTTCTATCCAGGATCTAGGATTATCTTTTTATTTTCTGAAATTCTCTTAAATCTCTTTTTTTCAAAGTATCATAATTTTTACTCAATAAATCTTTTACTTCCTTTGTGAAACTAATTCCTAAGTATTTCACCTTTGGGGGGTGTCTTCATGAAAGGCTTGGTTTTTAATTTCTCTCTTGGTACATTCATTGTTTGTATATAGAAAGGTTACTTATTTTTGAGTGTTGACTTGTTATCCTGTTAAACTGCTGAATTTGGTTACTAAATCTGATAGGCTAGGACTCAAAGTTTCCAGAACACCCTGCCTCGAACTCTCTTTCCCTTTGTCCCCAAGCAGAGCCAAAACCACAGAACAGGTCTGCCCAACTTTTACTGGGGCAGAATATCACAGATACTCTTCTTTGTTAACACTGAAGCCCCCCACAGGCCAGGTATCCCTGCCAAGATTAGCTCTCTCTTGGCTGTTACAGCAAACACCCTCCCCACAAAAACCCTTTAAAGCCTTGTGCTTTGCTTTGCTCACTGCTGTCTTAGCTAGACAGTCAGCCCACTTGTTCCTGCTTCCCATAAATCTTCTCTTGTGAGAATGCCTGGTACGGTTGACTGCCTGGTTAATACCTAATATTTGGTGCTGGAAACTCAGAGGGATGCCAACACATGTGCCAGTCCCTCCTGACCAGGGCCTCTCCCCAATCCGCTGCCAGCCCTTCTGAGTGGACCACGAGCCTCAGACTTCCCATGCTCACTTAGATGCTCATGACGCCTAAGACTGTGATCATCTCTCATTCAAACTATCTTAAAAGACGAACTTCTCCCATTTTGCAGTTTGTTTGGGGGAAAGAAAAAGAGGGCCATTTCTCCCTGAGGGCTCTCTGCAGTTTGCAGCTCCCTCCCCAACTTTATCCTGGATCAGATTGCTTGCTGTAGTTTTATTTTCTCTTTCCTTCCTTCTCTACATGTCTTGGCCAGACAGTTCGCTCACTTCTGCCTCTAACCCTTTTCCCTGTGACTTCTTTGACTCATACCTGGGAAAAATAGCTTCTAAATTCCTTCAGGAATCCTTCCAGGACTTCTCTGACACTGACACTATTTTCTGTTTCTTCATTTTCTATTTCATCATAACTTCTCTCTTAAGGGCGACTATTTCTCATTTGAACAGTTCACCTCCTGGCTCTATGCCTGACTGTACAGGAGAGTTCTCCAAATTCGTGTTAACATGCTGAGCTGCTCCTTCCTGCCACTCAGCCTCCCGTCTGATCAGGAACACCTGCTAGGAGGGCTTTGGCCCCACATCCCTTTTGGGACTCCTGCAGCACCTTGGTCACCTTCAGCCTCCTTTCACTTTTCCTCTCCCTACTTTGTCTCTCTATTGCCATTGATAACTCCTCTTCAACTCCTTCCCAAAACCATTCTTCTGTCCAAGACTGTCTTGAGGCTGTCCTTAGAGGAAGACTCGCTAGTTTTGGGAGTCTCCCTCCCTTAGGCTTGTCTCTAGTTTTCCTCTGCCAAACAACCTGGCCACAATATATCTTAGACAATACAGCTTGTCTCCCACCAAGGGAACTCTTAATTATAACACCTTCATTGATTTAGATAATTTTTATCCCTGCAATGGGAAATGGTCTAAGGTCCCCTATGTCCACTCATTTATTCTCTCCACAATCATCCCCCCATACTCCACCCCACAGAGCCACAGCCTCCAGAACTACTGTCCTTTGTTGTATTAGCTGCCACAGGCCACCACTGAAGCCACTACTGTCTATCCCACTGCAGCAGCCCCTTCCACAACAGATGTTACTTCACTTTCTGACCTCTCACTTTCAGGGGCAGAGGAGGTACCCTACTCTCTCTCTTTGCTGTCTCTCTTCCTACCTTTCTCTCGCCTACATTTGCCAGTCAGTCCTACAATCTGCACATTCCTCACTGCCCACTTGCAGTTTACACCCAGTCTCCTTTTCCTCCAGATTTTCACTTTGAAACAAAGTGTGATGCAAAAGCAACTAATAGAACATTTTTCAGCCCCCCCTCCCCCCGGCATGGTGTGCCCCTCCCCTTGCTATCTGAGTTGATGGCAGGGTAACATCCCTCCTATCCTGCCCTTTCCAGTTGAGCCTGCATTTA
>NDGM011029146.1:0-12033 GCA_002564305.1 Octomys mimax
TGAGCCTGACTGCTTTGTTTCAGCAGGCACTTAAACACCTGAGCTAATGGGCAGGCCCCCTGGCCTGATGTTCTGACTCAGGGCTGGCAGGGGTTCGCCTTTGTGTGCTCCTTTATGCATTCATTCATTCACAGCATCTTTAGCAAGCGCCAAGCTCCACATACACCAATGGAGTCCCCGCTTCCACGCGGTTTATTGTCCAGAGGGGAAGACAGACATTAAGCAGATAATGACACCAATAATTATTTAATTGCAATTGTTATAAATGTTATGAAGAAGTCCAGGGGGGCTATGAGCATTTCTAACTGGAGACCCGACTCTGGAGGCTGGAGATGATGCTTCAGGGAAGCCAATATTTAAGCTGAGTTCTGGAAGGACAAGTGGGAATGACAAGGGGAGTGGGCGGGGAAGGGAGAGCTTGCACAGCCATGGGAACAGCAAAAGGAGGGTCCGGAGACTCCAAGACCTTGGTGTCCTGCACCTGGGCCAGGAAGGCAGGGCAGAAGGAGGCCAGCGGCCTGGCGCTGCTGTCTGCATGTGTCTCCGCACACCCACGCTGCCAGCCATACAGGCCTGCTTGGCAGGGCCAGAGCAAAGGCTTGTGGGCATTTGTGCCGAGCCAGCAGCTGGGAGCGGCTGCTATCCTCTGGCCATGCCCCGTGCTCCTGGGTCAGGAGGAGGGAGGCAGCAGAGGACGCACACGGCATACTTTTTATATATGTGCAGCCATAATATTTAAGTGTCTTGGCTGTAAGCCTGCGACTAGGTCCCCCGACAGCCAAGCCTTGCTCCGCACGCTCTAACAGCTGTCTGTAAAACCCGTTTATGGAGCCTCCATAAATTTCCCAGCTGCTGCAAACCACAGGGCTGGGGACAAAGAGTTGGAGGGAGGGAGGCTGGGAGAACAGCGGCCTCAGCATCTCCGCTGGCTCGTCCTCTGGGCCCCGGCTTGCCCCCTGCCCACCTGGGGCTGCCTTACCCTAAATTCTTTTATTGAAACTGATCTTAACTCAGACCCCATGGGGTCTGGCTGGGCAATCCAGCTCAACACGGATGCAGGCACTTTCAAGATTGCAGCAAAAGGTACAGTAAATCAGAATTAAGTGTCATGATAGTGATTTGAACTGACACTGTTTTCACCTTGTCCATTTACTGGGAAATATATAACAGGAATAGATTGAGCCTGTCATATTGTACCTGAAAAATACAGCTGTTAGGGTAGGAAAGGCAGCTGGCACCGAGGCGGGGTCCCAGTGGACAGTGGGGTGTGTGGTTAGTGGGGGGAAGCCTTGTTGTCAGCATCCTGTTGAACTGAGAGTTTGTGGTGACAACTGAGGCCAGGCTGTGTCTTTCCTAGGGTCCTTTCAAGGCAGAGTTCCCTGACTGATGTCCCACAGCTGCCAGCCCTGCAGCCCTAGTGTCCCACCAGGCCTGCACCCCTAATGTCCCACCAGCCCAGCCGACAGAACCTGTCAGAAAGATCTGTTACTGAAGCATGGCATAGATGCAGAAAAACACACAAATTATAAATTAATCTTACCCACATCTGTGTTCTTCACACCAAACGAGGAGAACACCCGAGCCCCTCGAAGGCGCCTGGGCTCTCCCCCTGAGGGGGGGACCACTCCTCTGATGGCTGGAACTCTGGAGTAATTTTGTACATGGCATTTTTAATGAGGTCATTTTGAAATTCCCACCTGTTTTATGAAAGACATTTTGGAATTCCCACCTGTTATTCGGGCCTCCAGGAAAAATAGGATCTTTGAAACAAAATTCCCAACGGCGACTGCTGGCCTGGGTTCCGTGCCCAGCACTGAAAAATCAAACAAAAAATAAAACTAGAATAAATAAAATGAAAGTCATAAGGAACATGAGCAATAGATGCCCTGGTCTTGCTTTTCCAAGGATCCTGAGCCCCTTTCCCCAGGTTATATGGGCAGGGGGCTGCTGGGTAGGGGTGTGGGATGACAGGGGTGGGTCAGGGGCCAAACTGAGGTGAGAAGAGAGAGAGAGAGAGACAGACAGACAGACAGACAGACAGACAGAGACAGAGACAGAGACAGAGACAGAGACAGAGACAGACAGACAGACAGACAGACAGAGACAGAGACAGAGACAGAGACAGAGACAGAGACAGAGAGACAGACACAGAGAGAGAGGACAGTGAGGAGGGGTCAAGGAGGGAATGCACATCAGGACGTGGTGAGGCTGGGCCAGGCACAAAGGGCAGAGTGGGGATCAAGGATGAATGGAGGGTCTGGCGTGCTCGGTGAGTTCAGACAGGCAGAGTCAGGATCAAAGGGGGTCCTGGAAGGAGGGAGTACAGTGAGCCCCCACTTCACACCTTTAGAAGGTACACATGAGGTCCTGGGCCGGCCCTCTGGTCTTGAGGAAGGAGGAGGCAAAGCACGGGTCAAGAGGTTACCCCAGCGCCCCCACCTGGTGACCCCTGTATCACTCCTCTCGCCCTGTGCTGCGCCTGAGGCTGGCCTCCTCTCTCAGCCTCCTTTGCCTTGCTGGGGCCCCAACTGTGTACTGAACCCCTCTGCCTGGCAGGACTTGATCCCCTGCTGCAGAGGGACACTCAGGAGTGATCCCCGTGTTGGGAGCAATGGGTTGTCCTATCTCCACCAAAGCCAGCCCCACCTCCTCCTTTACCTATGGACGCCCCTGCCTCCTCTGGTCCTTCCTGTCTGGCTCGCTCTCCCAGCCCACCATCCGCTGGGGGCCCACCACTCTCTGCTGTGCAGGCTGCCCTGGTTGTAGCCTTTGGTGCTTTGATCTTCAGCCCTGTTCCTGAGACCACCTCATGGGGACACGTCCCCAAGACACCCTCCTTGGGCACCTATATCCTCCCCAGGCACCCTGGGCTCCAGGAGGGCAGGGACCAGGCAGGCTTGTGAGGTCCCAGCACCTGGACCCTGGCACAAAGCCAACATTAGGCAAGTTCCAGTTTAATGGTTGAGTGACTAACAGGTAAGGAAATTTAGGCCTGAATCCTGAGGGCTTTTAGAACAACATTTAACTGCTGTAGACCCCACGTTTAAAATGAGATCATGAGTTCTAGCCCAGCCTGCGCAGCTGAGTGACTTAGGGAGATTCTAGCTGTAAAACAACATGTACATATTTAAAGGGCGTGGATGTAGCTCAGTGTGAAGGCCCTGGGTTCAGTTCCCCAACACCCTCCTCCAAATAATCAATTAAGAAGGAAGGATGCTGCCTTACTCTGTGGCTCTGTGAAGACAGAGTGTAATAATGTGCATCGGGGTGTGGCACTGCACGTGGCACACACAGGCACTCAGTAAGTGCTGCTGGCTACTTTTCCTGTATTCTCTTCCCATTGCAACCACTACTGATGTTTCCATTCCTCCACCTGCTGTGCCCCAGCATCCTCTGCCTCTGTCCCCCTGAGGTGGCTCAGACAGGCCTTCGCTCGTAGCCTCAGGCTGAGTGCTTACTCCTGTGGGGGCTCGTGGAAGCTTCAAAGTCAAGACAAAGTGTTGTCAGACCCCCAAGCCCTGCAAGCCTCAAGCCCTGACTCCCTGCCGCAAAGGATGGGCTCTTCCTCCTTCAGGGCCCTCTTGTGCCCTCTGCTGGCACAGCCCTCCCCTCCCCATCCTGCTTGGCAGCCCACGGCCAGCCCCAGGGGAGCGGTAGAGGCACCTGGCTGATGCTGCAGGAGGGGCCGTGGTCCTGATAAAGAGCCTTTATCGACCTCCTTCTGCCAACACAGTGGCATCATTCACAAGCCCAGAGACGGGAGCCCATTCGTCTGGGGCACAGACCGAGATGGGGCTGGGATTTCTCATCCAAGGGCAACATGGAGTTCACACGGGAAAGTATTAGTCTAATAAGTTCCCCGCGAGTAGGGGGAACACCAGGCATTCATCACAGCCCAGGCAGGGGCATGTGAGCCCTTGGGCTGATCCCCAGGGGGCTCATCTTTTCTGGAAACTTCAGCGCCTCCAGGAGCCTGAAGTCAAGGATGGAAATCACCCTTGAAGTGACTCTGGCTGCTCTCTGTCACCCGCTGAAGCCTCTTTGCTAGGGCTGGTGCTCCTTGGGAACTCTGGCAGGTGACTTCACCCTGAATCTCAGGTTCTCTGTTTGTAAAGTGACCTGGGAGGTACTGCCCTACTGGGAACTGTGAGGCCAAAATGACATTGTGTGCGTTAGCCACCCGGCTCGATGCCTGGCATTCCATAGGTGCTCCGCAAGGGTTGGTCCAGCTCCCGGCCCACTCCTTTCCTTTTCTTCCCTGAACTCTCCACCCTGGATGGCAGGATCTGGTTTATCACTCATCTCCAAAGTGCCTGCATGATGATGGATACCTGATCAATGAATGCACACGTGTGTGTGTGTGTGTGTGTGTGTGTGTGNGAGAGAGAGAGAGAGAGAGAGAGAGAGAGAGAGAAAGCCCAGTCCTGGACACACAGCAGGGTGTCTTCCCACCTTTCCTGTCTAGTTCACTTCTGCCCTCTGGTACTGGCGTAACAGCCAGGGGCCACAAGGGCTGGCAGAGCATACGGTGGTGCTGCTCCTGTGGGCAAGAGCCATCCGTGAGTCCCCAGTTCCTTTGGGTTAAGGCCAAGTCCGTGTCTTGGCGTGACTTGCTTGGATGCCATCTGCCCCTCAGCCTCCCTCTTGCTTCTCAGCTCCTTTTTCCTTCCTCCAGCCATCTTGGGTTTCTCTCCAGCCTCAAGCTCGCGTATCTTCCCCACCTCATTCTCCAGCGTTCTGGCCTTGGGCACAGCTCTGTAGCTGAGCCCACAATGAACTTTCTTCTTCTCAGTGTCCCGGCTTCTGAACACATTGTAGGGGTTCCTCTGTTACCTGCACCTCTACTCCTGGGCTACCACAGATGTCACTCAAAGGCTCAGTATAGACAGGACGGCCATGGAAGTTTCCTTGGGGTCTCCTGCCTGGCTCTGAAGACTCCCTGAATGCAGCTACTGGGCTCCAGGCTATAGCCCAGGGCTGGCATCAAGGATGACTCTGGAATGGCAGGCACCAGCGGGCCCACCTCTCCAGGCCCTCTTCTGGCAGCCATGGCCCTCTCCACCCTGGCCCCTGCTGGTCTGGCTGTCTGGGAAGAGCCCAGCCTCATTTGCTTCACTTTGTTTAGGGCTGCTACCTTCTTCCTTCCCTGCCCCACCCCACAGGGACCCATCTCACCTGCCAGGGGAGCAGGCCACTCAGAGGCTCTGGGGGCTGCCCAGCTGCCCTTGTCACCTTGGTCTCTTTAGCATTCAGGTGACAACAGAGGCCAATGTAGCAGGAGTGGAGACACAGAGCCAGGCGTGTTTCACAGCCCTGCCTGGACTGCTAATGGCCTTTGTGACGCTGTTGCTACCAACAGGGGCCTTGGAAGAGTCATAAATCAGGGGTGCCGGCCCAGCCACCCCTACTTCTTCCAAGATCATCTGTTCTGGGAAGGAAGTTTGGGGGTTCTGTGGCCACCAAGGCCCACTCATGCTGGCTCAGCAAGGGCAGGAAGGCCTGGGTGAGGCAACAGTGAGTGTGTGCCCATCTGTGTGTGTGTGTGTGTGTGCACACGCGCATGTGTGGGGGTGCTCATACCTGTGGCTCATACCTGATGTGCCTGTTGGTACGTGTGACAGCAGAAGTGTGTGTGATGTATTGTGCTTATTTCTAAATAGAAGATTAATGCATGTATATAGAATGATTAGTGTGTCTTTTATGCAGCTATATATTTACATGTTTATAGCAGCTGTATGCTTGCGTGAGGCTGTGTCTGTGTGGTTGTTTTGCCGTGTGTTCCTCCGTAGGCATTTGTGTGTCCTCGGTGTGACGGGATGTCTCTTTGTGCAAGCATCGCCATGCAACGTGTTGGTATCAGTGCGGATGTGCATCACTGCACTTAGTAGGCACTAACTGTGCACTTACTGTGTGCTGAGCTTTTGTTCATGACGCTAAGGACACAGCACACAGACAAGCAAGGACTCAAAGAAAGAAGGAATTGAGATCAGGAGAGAGATTCTGACGAGGGTGTGTGAATGGAGAGGCTGCTTACTAAGCGTGGGCAGGGAGGGCTTTCAGTGGAGGTGACAAGCAGCTGGAAGGTGAATGAGGAGAAGAACAGCATGTGAAAAGCCGGGCTGGGGGCTCCAGATGGAAGGAGCAGCGCCAAGTCCTGGAGTGGAGGATGATGGGAAGGCAAGGCCAGGAAGAGGGAGGGCCAGGAGGGGGACAACGACAGCAGGAAAGACTAGTGTGCTGGCAGTGGGGGTGGGGGGCCAGTGACTGGATGTGGGACCCAGCTTCATCCCCATTTTTATTTGGAAAAATTTCAAACCTACAGAAAATTAAACAAAGGGTATAATTAATATACTCTGGTTTCACTGGTTGCTAAAATTTCCCACCATTGGCTTTCTTTCTTTCCATGATTTGAGAGTTAATCACAGAAGTGACATTTTAGCCCCTAAATACTTCAGAATATCTTCTTAGAGTAAGGGCATCCTTTTACACAACCACCATGGCATTATCATGGCCAAGAAACCTAATACTGATTTAGTAATGTCTAATATAAGTTTATATTTACATTATTAATACTTATATTATTATATTTTCCTAATTATTCCAATTCTTTCATACCAGGAAGCAAGGATATCTTACAAGACTATGCTGGGTGGGGGGCACTGAGGCTATAGTTCAGTGGCACAGTACTTGTCTGGCGAGTGCAAGGTCCTGAGTTCAATTCCCAATACAAAAAAAAAAAAAAAAACCTGTTGGGGACATGTGAAACATGTGAAAAGGACACGAGAGATGGTGTGGCTTGAGGGACTGGGCCAAGCTTTGAACAATTTGAGCATAAAAACATGACAGTAATGAATTGTAGCACATAGAATTAAAAAGTAATCCATAAACACTTTGATGCCTAATACTATCAAAAAAAAAAAAAAAAAAAGTAATCTATGAACCTGTACCAATACTTCAGAAGAACAAGAAGAAAAGTTCTTTCTTAAAGATTGGAGAATAACTGTAGAAGAAATGATGACCTAATAAAGATTACAATTTTGTAATCACCAATAGACTATTTAATTCAAATAAGGCACCTTAACTGATTGTAAGATGAAATCCAGGGGACGTGAGGTGTCCACACCGTGTATGTAAGCAGGATGCTTTGGACAACTGTACTGTGCCTTTCTGCTGGTCTGTGGAAAGAAGCAGTTAGTGCTTTCAGTTGTTTTGTCTCCTTTTTAAAAAATGTTTCTCCTTTTTCTCTTCTTAATGTCTTATTCATTTCTTTCTTTTTTTCTTTATTCTTCCAATTTTACATGCATACATCTGGTAATATGAATAACTGGTAGGAAGGCAATACTATGTGTTACAAAAAATACAGTAAAATTTGTATTACTTTGTTAAGTGAAATTCTGTATGACTTACAATTTTTTTGTGTTTTAATTCTAATTTGTACTCTCTTTAAAAAATAAAAAAAAAATCCTTAGTAGATTACTTTCCAATTTCAAATAAAAAGTTGTGAATCTGGTCTAGGAGATATGATGTTAACCATGGGATCGAACTAGCAGCATTGCCACAGTGGCTGCAGGATTAATTCGGTTGTGGACTGAACAAGGGATGCTTTAGAGCGAATGGTGATTCATTATCTGCCAAAGTCTGTCTCCTGGCTGGGAAGATAGCTCAGTGGTCTAAGCACCTGCCTGGCAAGCTCAAGGACTCAAGTTCAATCCCTGGCACCACATGCCATGCTCGCTCCAGAACCACAGGTGTGGTGGCATATGCCTGTAATTCCAGCACTGGGGAGGCTGAGACAGGAGGAACACTATGAGTCTGAACTGTGTAACAAGACCCTTTATCAAATAAATTTTTAAAAAATTTTAAAGTCTGTCTCAAAAAACCATCACATTGGGGGTTCAGGCTTCAACATTAACTTGGGGGTGGTGGCACAATTCTATGCATGGCACCATCCCTGGTGAGTGGGGAAAGTTTTCAAACCACTAGGAAGACAGAGGCCTTGGGCTGGCGGCACTGTGGTTGGCCCTGTATTGTCCAGGCTGCAGAGGTGGAGCTTTTTGGTCATACTTACTGAGGGGGAGCATCTTTTGTGGACACTTGGAGCAGACAGACAAGAGATAGTTTCTTTAGAAACACTTTATTCAAGTATGATTGATATAAAAAGCCACACATCATTCAGATACACGAGTTGATGAGTTTGGGGGTGAGTATGCACCCACAAAACCATCACCACCATCAAGGCCATGGGTGCCTCTAGTTGCTTCCCATCTCTCCTATGATTATTTCTTTTGACCTTTTCATTAAAAATAGCCTTTCTTGATAAAATACAGTGCGCCTATGTGTGTATATTGAATGTTGATATATGTGTATGTGTGTTTGTATGTATAATCTTGGTAATCCAGGAACATGTTCTTCAAAAATGTCAGAAGTGTTTGGCCCTGGGGAATAGATACGAGGCTGGTCTTTCAGTTCTCACCATTTACTTTAAATACCGCTATAGTTTTAAATATTTCTTCATGATAAAAATAACATTTAAAAAACCCAAAATAATTTTCATCTTTCTATTCATGTGATTTATTTGTTCTTAAAAGGTTTTTAAGAAATAAAAATGCACGAAGAGCAAACTGACAGTCCCTGAAGCTGTGTCAGCCCCCGTGTGGTGGTCACACCCAAGACACCTTTTGTTTCTCTGCTTTCACACACTCTTGTACAAACACACACACACACATTTACACACACACGCACCGTGCCACATATGGTGGTTGTTTCTCTACGGACATTTGAAATAAGCTCTCTTGTCGGATTCTCCTTTCCATCTTCCTGATGTCTCCTAATATTTTCAAAATCAATTCTAATAACCACATGCACATCCTCCTAAGCCCTTCACGTGGCTGTGCATCAGACACACATAGGGCTTGTTGATCATTGCTACCAAAATGAATCATATTATGTATATTTCTCAATTTTCTCAACTAACAATGCACTGTAGAAACCCATTCAAGTGGATCTATTCTTTTTAATAGCCACATCTTTTTCCATGGCATGAACATGTCATGATTTAATCACTCTCCTAAAGATGGATATTTCTGTAGCTCTTTGGCTACTACACATATTGCTGCACTAAACACTTTCATATATTTCTACATCTGAGTGATTTTGTTTATTTCTGTGAGACAAATCATTATGGGTGGGATTGTTGGTTGAAAGAGTGTACGTATTTGGATTTTTAAAATAGGGTGTTTTTTTCCCATATTGCTTTCCAAAAAGGCACTATTAATTCTCCTTTTCACCAGCTATGTATAAAATTAGACTTTTCTTTCCACTCCCATCAGTAGTAGGTGTGAACGTCCTCTTGAATTTTTGCCAATCCGATGGGCAGGAAGTGATACCTCATTGTTCCTTTAATTTGCATTTCCCTGAGAAGTAGGAGCTCCAGCCATATGTTTATTGGCCATTTGGGCTTACTCTTCTCGCAGCCTGTTTATATCCTGGGAACATTTTTCTATTGGATGCTTCGTCTTTTCTTAACAATTTGGAAGCACTAAAAATTAACTCTTTATTTGTCACAAGCATTGCAAATGTATTTCTCCCCAGTTTAATGTTTGTCTTTTAACTTTGTTTATGGCAATTGGTAGCCACCTAAGCAGCTTAAGTTTTACATAGTGAGTTCCGCCTCTAGTAATGACAGAGAACCTGATAAAAGACAATCCCTCTTACAGATAATAAATTTTGGAAAAAATATTTAAAAGGCTTTGTGAAGGCACAGAAAATGATCAAAACCGGTGTTATAGTTTAGACCTACAATGTGGCCCAAGACTCATGTGTTCAGAGGTGGGACTTTTGGGTAGCAGTTAAGTCACAGGATGTTATAATCATTAGAGATCAATGAATGTTTAGTTAAATGTTTTGCTAGGAGTTGGGGGCCTGATTGGAAGAGGTGTATCACTTGGGGGGCTGCCTTGGAGGGCATTTCTCCTTCTCCAGCTCCTCCCTTCACTCTCTGCTTCCTGGTTGTCATGCTGCAAGCAGCATTTTCCTGCCATGCCACTGCATCATCTCCCTTGCAGCCAGACAACCACCGACTGAATCCTCTAAATCATGAGTCAGACTAATGCTCCCTTTCATGTTGTGTGTCAAGTATTTTGCCCCAGCAAAAGGAAAGCTGACTAGTACAATCAGGCAGAAAATTGGAGAGACTGACGTTTGCGAGAAGTGAACAGCACTGAGTTTCTTTTTTAAAACACTTAATTAAGTTTGTTGGTACAATTTAGGTATATATAACAATCACATTAATTATAGGGAATTTGCACATGTGCGTGATATAGCTTGATTCTTTTTCCCCATTCCCCTACCCACCTTTCCTTCCCCTCCAGTGAGTTTCTTGCTTGGGTATTTTTGTAGCCACAAGGAGGCCCAGGCTGTGCCTCCTGAGTTAGCTTAAACCTGCAGAGAAATCTGCAGTGGGACTTGCTGAGGAACCAGAGGACAGCACTGGAGACTTCCGTAGAAGAAGGAAAGTAAAGGGAGCAACCCGGGAATGAGAAATCCACGGAGGAGGTGTTCTCAATCCTGACTGTGAATGCTTTCTAAACTTCTGGCTGCTTTGTAATCTGTGAATTCACTTGGAAAACTCCTAAAATCCTAACCATGGCTAAGACAACATAAAGAGAATTTAGCTACTTGCCTACCACAAGATAAATTTGGCCACCTTAAGTCCCCATTAAAATTTTTAAAAAATCAGTATGCTTTCAGAGTCACATTGTAGAATTAAGAGTCTCTACAACTTCTCTTTGCCATTGTCTAGGATACACTCCAAAATTATTAAACTTACAGAGATGTGAGGAAATGTGATGCATATTCAACAGAAAAAGCTGTCGCTGGAGATCCATCCCAGTGAAGTGACTCAAGTGCTAGAATTAAAAGGCAAATATTTTAAAACTGCTATTATAACTGTGCTCAAGGACATGAAGGAGAGGATGCTACGAAGGTGACTGATTAAATAACAAATTTTGACAGAAAAATAAATTATAACAATAAGCAAATAGGAATTCAAGAACCAAAGAAAATATAGTATCAGAAATAAAAAGTCAACTGAATGAGGTTAAATTTTGTGTGGTCAAAAATGACTACTTCTAGGGCCGGCCAGAGAGCTCAGTGGACCGAAGTGCCTGCTTATGCAGGCTCAGGGACAGGGTTGGATCCCCAGCATGCCTTGCTGGTGATTGAGCCTGGGCATGCTGCTGCACACCTGTAATCCCAGCACTTGGGAGGCTAAAAACAAGAGGATCTGTGTAGCAAGACCCTGTAGACCCTGTGCTAAATACATTAAAAAAATTTTAATAACTATTTCTTTATAAAGTCTAGGTTTCTTCCCTTAGGTAAAAAAAAAGTCCTCTTAATCACTGAATTATACATATATCATGTAATTGCCTATTTTTTTTAAAGAGATGTTATTTTATTTTTACATTTGTTATTTATTAATCAATTAGAATTTCATTTTATGGCATGAAATGAGGGAGCGTCTAACTTCATTTCCTTACAAATGGGTAGCTGCTTTTTGCCAGTATTAATTAATTTTTTTTCTTACTTAGGTAAAATATTTATTGTGTATTGAATTATTATCCAATGTGTTTCTGGGCTTTTTATTTTGTTCCAAAGTTTTCTGTGAATCCAACAATTCTATGCCAATACCATACTATTGGATTTTAATGGCTCTACAGTGTATTTTAATATCTATAAGGAAAATCAAGTTCTCCTTTAATGTAGTCATTCTCAGACATTTATTGTTTCATGTAAGTTTTATGATCATTTTATCCAATTAAAAATGGTACTACAGTTAGAACTATGTTAAGTTTATATATGTTAATGTTGGAAAAATACGCTTTTCATATCAAAGTTTTCCATCCAAAATATGGTATTTATTTTTCTTTTTTTCACATAAAATTTTCAATTTTCAAAAAAAGTTCTCATAATTCAGTGAAAATTGAGGTAGATGAGAGATTTTATATATATATATATATATATATATATATATAT
>NDGM011029166.1:0-14034 GCA_002564305.1 Octomys mimax
TGCTTTGCCAAGCTTGTTCCAAGTAGGTGCTTTAGACCATTGAGCCATCTCACCAGCCCCATAGTTCAATGCTTTAGACAAGTGTAAATAGATTAATAAATGGGAGCCTTATCATTAGCACATATAGGTAAGGGACTCAGGGACATGCACAGGGCTGGAACAATGGGCCTGTGTTCTACTGCAGTCAGAGTGTAGTATCCACCTGAGCAGACAGAAAAGGAGTGAGGAGAGAAGAGGGGCAAAGAAAAGCAGAGAACAGAGAAAGTAGAGAAGTGGAGATGGAGGGAAATTGCACTCTCGGCAACAACAGTGCTTAAGGGGCAGGAAGCAGATCCAAGTGAGGCCACCAAGCCAGGAAACACTTGTAATTATCAGAGCATTTCGTTTCACCCATGGAAAAGAGTCAGAGCACTTAAATGATTTTCCCTGTGCTACGTGGTTTGTTAATGTTTGGAAAGTTTGAACTTAGGTCTTTTGAGTCCCAAGTCTGATTATCTATCCACAAAAAGGGGTTTAATTCTAAACAGAAACATTCATAGGCATAAAATCACAAAATGTAAGGCTTTCCATTAATGATTTACTTTGTGAATCTGTAAGTAATTTGTCAAGAGCTGACACTCTGTCTCTGCCTGCACTGGCACTATCTTGTGGCCGGAAGACACTAGGGGTCTTGGTTGTGAATCTGGTCTTCTTACCAACATTGGTACCCAGAGCCTCAGGGCCGCCAAGGTCTTGGGCAGGGGAGGGGACACTCCAAATCAGCTCTTATTCTAACTGGAGAAGCACCACTTGTGTCTGTTCTATTCCTCAGGCTTTTGCAAACACTTCTTTCTAAGGATCAGGTTCTACGTGACAGCCCCATACTGTACCCCACTTTCACGCGGGGTACACAGAGTGAGTTCACCAGTATTTTGCATTGCTCTCCACCTCCTTTGTGTGAGCAAGATATCCTAGGCGTCAAAGTAGAGACTTTAGTTCTTCGGGTGGGAGGGGTAAAAGGTGCTCTATGAATACCTAATTTCCAATTCCAAGATGAAGGCATAGCTCCACATTATTCATTCATTTCAATCACTGATTTATTCAGGTGGTCCTTAAACATTTATCAAGAACCTATTATTTGCCAGGCCCTGTGTTTTAGTAGAATTAATTTTGTGGAAAAATGAATACTTAAAGGCAAATCATATTTTAAATGCATTAGATGGAAAACAATACCACTATGTATGGTGACCAATGCTTTTTAGAAAGTGATCCTTTGGTAACCTTCTTTTGAGTCAAGCTTCTTGAAATTGAAAGACTTTTGTTCCTTTTTTAATTCTTAAAGTGGGATATGCCTAGGCTCTCCTGTAAAGCACAATTAGAATAGCAGTTCCAATTAATTAAAATCAAAAGATCTTAAAAGAAAAATCTTCAGGACTGCCAAAAATAAAGAGACCTTTGAAACCCATACCAACCTCTTCCTTTAACCTTTGAAAAACACAGGGAAAAATCATTTGGGTCTAACCCAAGGTGCCTTGGTCCCTCTGTATCCCCTCACAGTGGCCCACAGAAGAGGAAGAGCAGGGGGAGAGAAAGGCAGGGGCCCAGGCTCTGCTGAGACCGCCCACTCCATCGCAGGTGGTGCTGGCTACCTGCTATAACATTCTTCCCTTCAAATTCGTAATTACTACACATGGAAGGTTTTGTTTTCTCCATTCCCAAAAAAAGGGCACAGTGGAAAAAACCCAAAAAGATGAAAGAACTGGTCCAAGGCCAGCCAGCTAACAGGTGGCAGAGCTGTGATCTAGATCCAAGTCTCTGAGGCACACAAATCACGTGGCTGCTATAAGATTGGGCAAGACAGAGGCTTTGGCAAAGATTTATGGCCATTAGAGGCAGAAGTCTGCTCTAGGGCTCAAGGAAGCTATGTACCAATGGACTGCATCGAATTAAAATAACGCTTGTGTTTCAACCTCACACTGGTACCATTTTTTTAACTGAGCACTTTCATCTGGTTGCAAAGTAATGCCATAAAGTCATGTTCTAGTACATGGATATTTAGCAGGTAAGACATTCAAAGGGCTGAAGAAAGTGGTCAAGGACACCTAAGGGAAAGTGAGGGTGGTCGGGTTTGAACTGTGATCCTACACTTCCACAGTGGCAGAGGATGGGATCAGACAACAGATGTGGGAAAGCTTGGGCCCACGCTTCATGAAAGTGTAGCACAGAATCCAGCTTGGAGAGCAAAAATACTAGAAAGTGCTCGAATGGGGCGTATGTCATGTGCCTAGGGAGCAGGAGCATGAAATTCCACTTTGGACCTCCTTTGGAAACACTAGTCCTTCCCTGCCCTGGAGTTATTCATGTAAATACTCACTATTGTTAAAAAGAAAAAACACTGGTGAGAGATCAGATCCCACCACTAGCTTCTCAAAAGGAGTTTTCAAATTAACTGTTACGGGCACCGATGTTTATAACAGTGTAATTTTTCAGCTAAATCTTGGTACAAACCCAAGTGCCCATCAGCTGAGGAATGCATAAGAAAGATGTGGTATTTTTATGCAGTGGAGCATTAATCAGCTATAAAAAAGATAAACTCAAGACTTTCATAGGTAAATGGATGCAACCTGAGACCAGATTCATAAGTGAAATAAATCAGACCCATACATGTAAACATTGTAACGTCTCCCTAGTGTAAGAAACTGAAAGGGTAAAGAGGATCTGAAAGGTACAGTGGAAACTGTGAAAGGGAAAGAAGCTGTTCAAAGGGAAGAAACAACTGGGGTGAAGGAAAGGAGGAAAGAAAGAAGGAAGGGAAAAAGAAATATAGATGTATATACACAGGCTAGCTTGGTAATTGTACTGCTGACTTCTGCTGGTCTATTAAAGGAGAAGTAAATGCTTAAAATTTTTTCTGTCTCCTCTAGTCTTTACAATTTTTGACCAAATCTGCATGCTTATATCTGGTGATCTGAACAATTAACTTGAAGACAACAATAGGCAATATACCAATCTGTTGAATTGTTGTTTTCGTTTAGTGAAATTTGTATCATTTTTAATGGAATTTTTGTACTACTTTTTTTGAATTCTCTTTAAAGAAAAATGACTGATTGGCCAAGGGTCCCTCAGATCTCAGACTGGACAATTTGATGCCTCTCTACACAGCTGGTGCCGTGGCTCCCTGTAATTGGATCGCTGTGCTACTCAGCTATGCATCCATTCAATCATTCATTCAACCTGTTATTAAGCATCTATTGTGTGCCAGCCCTTGTTGTAAGTGGTGATGAACACAGAAGTCACATCTTAGCATGAGAATATTTCTTTTTCTTCTAGCAACTGTCAATTCATAAAGTGTTCCCATATCCCCAACTTCATCTGACTGCCACATTAAACACAAAACAGTACAGAGGGTGTACTATTTGAACCTAAAACATAGGCCCAGGGAACAATATGTGATTTGCTCAATCTCTCAGAGTTGTATTAAGAATTCTTTGTTTGTTTGTTTGACTTTAGAAAAAATAGTAACTATGCAGAATCCTTGAACTAATACAGCTAAAATTAGTGGAAATGCAAAGTATACTGTAAATTATTGATGATAGCCACCTTGAAGTTGGTAAGGATGGATAAATTTAAAACTTGTTTCCAAGATATTTTGATGACCCACTTTAGGATTACTTATTGGCATATTATAAAGAAAGACTGAATTTCCCTTTCCAGTGTCCAGAGAAAGGGAGAAACCCCTTCTCACACTAGAAGGATACAAGGTGTAACTTTAGAGTAGGCAGCCATCCTTGTCCCCCAAAAGGGTCCTCAGAAGAGTCCGGGTTGTGTTTCAGTGGTATTTAGTAGCCTAATGCTTAGGGGAACCCTGGACACTATGACCAGGGGCTTCTCCACTGCAGAAGCAGCTGTTGCTCTGTCCCAGTGAAGCACACATTCAGGCCTAATTTTTTAAGATCATTTGGTGGGAGTGAGGGTTGCAGAGACTAGGCCAGCTTATCCTTGGTTCATGTGATACGTAAAGTATGAGCTGCACGGTCCTGAGAACAAGACAGTAGGAATGTCATCATAAGCAGCCCATGGAGAAGCCCTTTGATATTATAGTTGCTTCAGTATAGCTGAAATCATTGCTTTGGACATGACAGATATGTTAATTACAGAACGTGGGGCAAGAAACAAGGACATTGGGATAGGGGGCTTGGATATACATGTGTTACAATAGAGGTGTCATCTTCCTGTAAAGAGCACGCCACCAGCTTCATATGTGCCTGTCTCCTTAGACTATAAAGTCCAGGCAGATCTGGCACCCCCACTTGTGTGTGTCTTGACCCTGTTGTAGGATTGATATACACGGGGTGCCAAACAAAACTGTTAACTAATAAATAACTGCAGGACCCGAGGCTCTGGGAGCAGACAGGGAGCAAGATGAACTGGTCTGCATGAGAGCGTGGGCTGCGGGGGCTGGGGGATGGGCTTCGTTCTCCTGACCCAGCCCAGCTTTCTGCAAAGCTTCTATTTCTCTCCAGTGTCCTCACCTCGGCAGACGGGCCTGTGGTCACTCCATGCCGCAAACATGTCGCTCACTTTCATACAGGTGATCCGCTTGGACCCTTGCAGGTCATAGCCCTCATTGCAGGTGAACTGGACGCTGGATCCTAACCTAGGAGACAAGATATGTCGGTAAGCTTGGCCCCTGGGCCCAGGAGCTCTGTCTGGTCCCTCCTACGTGGAAGGTTATTTCTCCTTTTGCTGCTTAATCTCTGCTCCACTGTTTATAACTTAAAATCTCCATTGGAAGGAATATCTGCTGTTCATCTTTTTTTTTTGGGGGGGACCATTTAATGGGTTTAGGATTAAATTAAAAGGTGACTTGGTGAGCACAACAGTGATCCTCTGAGATAAGTATCAATTAGGGCAGCGAAGAGTGGGTGGATGATCCTCATAAACCGTAATGAAAATGCAGGACTGTGGGAAGATGCCTTGACAGTCTGGAACTTGCAAAATACATCATCTTGGGCCCCTGAAGTCTCCTGAATAATTGCAGATAGGAGTTTCCTGCTGGTATGTCATTACCAAGGATGGCAGCCCTTTGTACTGGAGTTACATAGGTTTTCTGGGGAATGCGGGTAATTGATAGATCTCCCCACACCCTGATGTGGCAGGGGCTCTGTCCTGAGGACTAGACCCAGAGAAAACATCAAAGGCATCTTTGCAGCACATGTCAGCTCCTGCACTACAACATCCTCTTCACTCCACCTCCAAGAGGCTAGATAGCCCTTGTTTTCTTCCCAACCAGGCTACCCCACCATCCTCGTAATACAAAAGTTTTTAAATAGATCTTACCTGAAATCTGAGCCTAGTCTTTTGCCCCTTTCAGGTATGCCAGGGTCTGGACACATATTATGTCCTTGGGACACACCAACCTGAGTTACTACAAGGGAAAAAAAAAACAGCATATACAGAGATGGATAGTCACAGGGAGGCATGAACTGGGGCAATGTCTCAGGGCAGGGGGTGGAGGCAGAGACAGAATGAAGCCCTGCTCCAGGGGATGTGTGGGGATGGCTGGGGTCTATTGTACTGGGCTTTCCTGGCTGTGCAAGGTGGGGAGCTGCTTTTGACAAATTCCTTCATAAGAAAAATCCAAGTGAAATTCATCAAGAGCTTATGAGCTCCTGGACAGGCTCTCTGCACCAACAGTCACCCAGTTCCCTCATCCCACACCAATGGACAGAGACGGACTGTCCACAGACCCTGGTGTCCTCCCCATCCTGCACTTCAGACCTGAGGTGGTGACTCTGGATGAGATGAGCCCCCCAACCTCAGGCCCCAATGGATAAATGAGTCAAAGAAAGTTAAATAAAAGGTGGATGCATGATCAGAAACAGTAAAGAATGTAAGAGAAAGCTGTTGTTTGAAGTTCAAAGCAGGGACTTTAGTTCAAATATGGATATTTCTTCCCATCGGATACTTGTCAAGGCAGAGTAGAGTAAGTAGAGGTCTGAGCACCTCCACCCTGCCCAAGGTTGCTGGCCAAGGGCACTGAGCGGAGGTGGGATCTGTGGTAGTTCTAGCCGGTTGTCGTGACACTCTGACACCAGCCAACCTCCGAGTTCTGGTTACGAGAATTCTACACACAAGTTGTCTGAGCAAGAGCACAAGCTTGGTCCACGGGCAGCAGACAACACATGGTGCAGAGGGCAGGCAAGCCTCTGGTCCCTGCCTGGCCATTGTTCTTGAATGCTTATATTGTGGAGGCAAGGATCTCTCACATCTCTGGATTTCTGGTTTTATGAAGCTGTGGCCCAGAAGTTCCATTCAAGGATTCTCCAAGCTCATGATCCCAACTGCAAACACTGGATGAAGGTGCAAGGCATTCTGAAGGATCAGTTTCTGCACTTCCCATGCCCCTCCCCATCCACCTGATGTCTCACGATGTGCGAAACACTGTCATCCACTCACACACGTACTCATCTCCATGCGTGGATACACCACATTCATTGAGCACCTATTGCATATAAGACTTTTATTTTGGGATACCATGGACATGCCGAGGGTAGTTAGATATGAATTCTGCCCCGAGGAACTTCTGCTACAGATATGAAACATGGGACATGAGCTACAGAATCCTAATGGAGAAATGAGAAAAGGATGCTCAGAGTGAGAACCAGCTGACATGTCACTGAAGGAAGACAGAATTCACCATGGACCTTCTGAAGAGGGAGGAGTTGTACGCATGAAAACAGTGTGACAAGGCAGACAAATGGGCATCAGGCATGAGGTGAAAACAGCTGAGAGTTACTCAGTATGGCTAGGGTAGAAAAGGGTAAAGAGTCACAAGGTGGGAAGTGAGATTTCAGAGAATAGATCTGATCCTCAGAGCTGTGAGGAGCTACCAAAGAGTTCTGAGGGGGAGATGGGCCAGGGAGACTGGATTGCTCAGGGCTGGGTGGGCTAATTCCTGCGAGACCAGTTAGGAAGTGTGTCAAGGTCAAGAGCCTAGGAGGAGGGGCAGACAGGAGACACTGAGAGTGGATCTGGCAACGAAAGAATCCCCAGGACTCATGGAGGACAAGGGCAGGAGGAGAGGCCCTTCGAGGAGGTGATGGTGGATGGAGTAGGTAGGGAGTCGCATTTCAGACTTGCTGAGGCTGAAGCTCATTCCTCCAGGTGGAGGCCTTGTGTAGACCCTGTTCAGGTCTCTCTGGAGCTCAGGTTATGCCGGCGAAGGGGATATGGGGCTTAGACACTTTGCAAATGCAAGCCACATGCCAAGTATTGTGCAGCACCAGACACCTGGCCTTCTGAGTAGCCCCCATTCTTCAATACTATATGCTGCCAGGTGAAAGCCAACCACTCCCAGTGGTGTTTGTCCCTTGCCCCATCCCCTTCCTTGCCACACTTCCATCTCCTAAGCTTTAATGTCATCAGCCTAACGAAGCTAACATCCCCACCAGACCAGAAAACTTCAGGCCAGATAGTAAGATGATAGTGTTATCCCCAAAGCAGAGGAAGCTCTTGCTTCTGGAGAACCTTGGTATTGTGATGGAAAAAGATCACAGTGGCCTCCTGTGGTCAGGAGGTGGGAGCCATTGGCCTTCTGTCCAGAAAGGAACCTTGTCCTAAGCAGTGAGGTGACCATTCTGAGCTGCTCTGACTGGCTTATGTGTTGGTAGACCTATCACACAGCCTCAGTGATGAACTGAAGGGGCGTCTCCCCAGCTAAGCACCCAATGTCTTTAGGTCCCACCTCCCCAGCCTGCCCATAGACCACATCCATCCCAGAGTCCCTGACAACCACCAGATAGGACCCGCACCCACCCTGTGGCACACAAGAGAATGCTCAACATCCCTTTCTCTTGCCCTCTCATCCTGTATCAGCACAGCCCAGAAAGCAGACAGAATGAGTAGAAGGCTGGTGGTGAGGAAGAGTCAGTCATGACAGTGCCCACCCGCTGAACCACAGCCCTGACACCCACAGCAGATCCGGTGCTCCTCTCTAGTCAACCAGACACCACCCAGGAAGCTAAAAACACAGCCACAGTGCAGCCCACACCCAGCCAGCAGGTAGGACTGGCCAGGTAATGATAAGCCCATAAGGCCCTCTAGGCTCCCAAAGAAACAAGCAAGCTTCCATCTCAGTGAACTTAACTATAGAGTTCAAAGGTATGTCCACCTTTCTTATGCTTATTTCCAGGCTTCACTACCTGTTTAAAAACAGCCACTACTCTTTATGGCACTTACTTTCTGGTGGCTCCAGAGAGGTAACAACAAAAGCAATTGATACCCAGCCTTTGTGGGCCCTACAGCAAGGGAAAGACAGCAGCATCTTCCTGAAGGGAGACACGGATAAATGGGTGATCAGCAGTGCTGGCCAGGGGTCCATGGGACACATAGACTGTGATAAAGGGGATCCCCAGAGTCCACTTCTCCTTCTAAGCTCAGTCACCTGGCAGTGGGGGCAGAGCACCTACAGACGCTTGGCTGCAGCCTCTGAGTAGTGTGAGTTACACCTATTGTTTCCTGAGGAGATCTTGTAATGGAGATTAATATCCTCTTGTTGGTAGAAAGAGATTCATGCTTTTTAGAAGAGCCTTTGCATTATTTCCTTAGACTTTTACTTTTTCTGAGGGAATGTGGGCATCTCTGAGTAGTTAATGAAAACTCTGAGCACTCTTTCCAGAAAAATGGGCCCCTACATCTCCTACGGTTTCTCATCTGGCTCATAGAACTCCTCACACCATGGTCAGGAAGGCCTGTGTTAGCACCCTTCAGAAGAAGGCAGAGTAGGGCTTTGAATATCGATCCAGAAACAGAGACATTCTGGAAATGCATAACATGGCTACCTGAAGACACAACTAGGATAAATACTTAGTCTTTCCAATGAGGGCTGTTCCTCTAAGCTTGTCTGAGGCTTCAGGTGGATTCGGAAATAAAACTGGGCCTGTCTCAGTTCATCTGGTTTCCGTGGCTACAGAGAGAAAGAATGTGAGGACTGGGCCATGGCTGAACCTTATCAACAGAGTCCTGGGCTCTCCTAGTCCTTGCCCATTTCTCTGAATCTCTACTCATGTATAGATGCAGGGTCTCCTGGGTGCCTTCTGCTATCTAGGGTCCTCAGATGAAGGTCACCAGGGATGCCAGTCTCCAGCTATAACCAACAGTCAGTGGTACCAACCCCATCCAGGGGACTTGAATAAACAGAGCATCTGGACCAGGCCCCCACTGCCTCTGCCCCAAATACTCTCCTGGCCAAAATAGCCACAGCACAGCTGGGGGACCTGGTGGCCACCCTCTACCACTCCTCAGTAGGTACTTCTAGGAACTGAAAAGTGAATGCACAGAAGTGGGTGGTTGGAGGGGGATGGGGAAAGGTGGGGAACCTGGTAGGTACAGAAAGAGAAGGGCTGGAGAGCGGAGAGTGAGAGAGTGAGAGCGAGAGTGAGAGCAAGAGAGAGAGAGAGAGAGAGAGAGAGAGAGAGAGAGAGAGAACATGGAGGGAGGGCAAGGAGAAGAGAAGCAGGAGAGGAAAGGAAAAGGAAGGAAACCAGGAGGCCAGTCATGGGACTGAGGCAGGCTCCCTGCACTTGCTTCCAGAAAGAAAATGGCAGGCCTCTGAAAACACCCCCTGCTCTCAAGTCTGTACTTTTGCACAGCCCAGAATTTACTCCATGCACTCCTCCTGTGTACTTGCTCAAAAGCCCCTAGAGCCCAGGCTCTCATCAGGTATTTCCCAGAGTGGCATTCAAAGTCATTTCTCAGCACCAGAACTCTGTTAATCTCCCAAACAATGGCAACAGAAACATGTTCTTGAGAAGATGAAGTCTTCCGCATGCCCAAGCAGAGAACCAGCACCTCCCTCTCATCCCAGGAAGCAGGGCTCTCACCCACTCCAGGTGCCCTCTGCCCAGCCAGGTCCAGGACCCTTGGAGAAAGTTATTCATCATGTCCCTTCTTCCCTTTCCCAGTCTGGCCTTGGGAGCTAGAACAGGGTCCCTGCCATTGCAGCCCTCAGTGGTATCCCAGCCCAGGCTTACTGACTCCTAGAAAAGGTGCCAGAATAGGACCATCTTTGCAGGTGGAAGTGGTTCAAAAGGAAAAATAAAGAGAGAAATGTAGCAGTAATGACTCCCTGAACTGCAGTTCAAATGGCAAGTGAGGAACGAAGAGGGAAAAGGAGGACAATGGGAAGAGGAGACGGCAAAGGACAGGCCCAGGGCTGCGCGCTGGCCACTGGGTCAGTGTGTCCCTGTGCAGAGCCTGGGATGGAGGGAAGCAGGGTGAAAGGAAGGTATCCAGCATCATCCGGCTTCCCCACTGTCATTGCACCGGCGGGTCTGACCAGAGCACAAGCCCTGGCGGATGGGCAGGCGGGTGGACACTTACACACAGATGTCTTCTGGCTGTCTTTGCTGGGCATCAGCTTCACGCCTCGAGACTTCAGCTCAATTTGCTTCTTGACTAGAGAGGAGGGTAAGAGAAAAGAGAATTTGAGTTGATTTCTGTGATCAGAATTGAGGACCCCTCTAGAATGCTCCTCTCTCCTGGCTTGGGACATTCCGTGGTAGGTCCAAGCCAGGAGCTCCTCTGGGCAAGGGTATAGCGAGGGGAGCATTCAAAGGCAGCAGGGTCTCAGACATGGAGGGAGAACTGCTGTGAGGGCCTTCCCTTTAGAAGAGGCAGGATAGGTATGTCCCTACCCAATGGCCTCTGACAGTTCTCCAGCAGCCTCTCCTGGGTGGCTAAGACTTGCACCACAGCAAACTTCCCATGAAGGCTTGCAGCCCACCATGATGTGGATCAGGAATGTCCCTCAAAGGTCTCTGTGCTGAAAACGTGGCCTCCAGCATGTGGTACTATTGGGAAGTGGTGGAACCATCTGTGAGTGGAGCCTAGCAGAAGGAAGATAGGTCACTGGGGCTATGCCCCTGCAGGGGATATTGGGGCCCTAGCACTTCCTCTCCCTTTCACTTCTGCTTCCCAGGCACCATAAGATGGGCAGCTTCTGCCACAAGCTGCAGAGAGAATGCAATGGCTGAAACATGGACACCATTGGTCATCTCCTGAAACTGCCTAAACTGAGTCAAGATAAATCTTTTCTTCTTACGTGGATTGATCTCAGGTATTTGTTTGAGCAATGCAAAGCTGACTAACACACAGCCTCACCCTATCCCTGTGTATCTGCTCCTCTGCAGAATCTGCCCTGCCCAATTTCTGAGCCAGCCACAACAGGGTGAAGTGGGTTAGAGTAGAACCTGATTGTCGTCCTGCCTTGCATCCACATACGATATGTGATTTTTGAAGCTCCTCTCATTCTGGAGGTGGAATATATTTCCCCATTCCTTGACTTTGGACCTAGCCATTGGGAGATTTTGAGACCTTGATCTGCCCAAGGGTAGAAGAGCGTACTAGGTATGCTCTCCTGTAGCTCTGCCCCCACTGTGAGAAGATATAGCTGGGTCAAAAGGATGAGACACACAGGGGGCCAACCCTAGCAGCCCAGCTAGGCCTGTCCTCCACCAGCCAATCCGCTGTGGATGGAGAAGCTGCATCCTGGAGGTCACTGGGGGAGAGGAGCCTGGCGCATGTGGGTGCCTCATGGGTCAATCTGAACCCGCCATTCAGTCCGGTCCACAGCTCATCAGGGCTTTGCCAATCAGTACACAAAGGGTAACACAGCCAGAACCTGGGGACATAATTCCTAAGATCAGGCATTCTTGCGTACTGATCAGCCTCCTTCAGTCTGGCTTCCCTGCTCCCCAAGGCATTCTTTTAGCCTCCAAGGATTTCATCCAATCCCAGATCCCCTGTGCTATCTTTCTACTGACCCTGTCTGCTGACTCAGCCCTGTTAGGACGGATCCCCAGCAGTGGTGACAACTGTGACCGGGTGCATCTGCTGTGCCAGGCCTTGGGTGCTTTGCAAGCTCTTTACCTAAATCTGCTTCTCTGGCTCCTCTCTGTCACACCCACATGGAATCTGTTAGCAAGTCCTTCCAAATATATACCAGAGACAACAGTTTCTCGTAACCTCCATGTCTGCCACACTCGTCCAGGTCTCCTGTACCTTTGCCTTGGTTGCCATGGCTGTCCATTTTCCACCCTTGCCTGCAGATAACCTCAGCACAAGAGTCAGAAAGATGCTACTGAAACATAAATCAGGCCACACTACATCTCTGCTTGAAACTTCAGCGGCAACCCCTCTCTCCTAGAACACAAGTCAAAGTCTTTAAAATGGCCCAAGAGGACCGACCTGCTCTCCCCATGACCTCTCTGGCCCTTTCCTTAACCTCCATCACTCTTCTCCAGCCTCTTGGGCCTCCCTGACGTTCCTACAATATGCCAGGCATATTGCTTAAGCCTCACAGTTCCCAAGAGTGCTTCCCCCAACTATCTTATGATTCACTGCCTTTTTCTCTCAAAGAAATTGTGCAGAACTCACTTCTTCATGGAGGCCTCCACTCTATTAAAACAACTCCAGCTCCAGCCATCTTGTCCCCTCGCTACTTCCCCTTCCCAATTTTCTGACATACTCTGACATCTGCAGGGATTATTTTTGTCCCTTAATGCAAAGTAAGTTCCATGAAAACAAAGGTTTGTATTGACTGCTGTAGCTTCAGTGCCTAGAGTAGGCCAAGATAATATAGCCTGGGCCCTCAATGATCTTCTCATTTGGCCTTAAGCTTTCAGAAACCTTGACCATCTTTATTATACTTTCTTGATAGAAAATAAAAATGAGGTCCAAGGTATTTTCGGTAGTGGTTGCAAGCAGAGCCCCAGTTTCTCATCTGTGACCTTGCCTCCAAGCAACTCCGAGGAGGCAGCTGTGATCTTCCCTAGCACCTGCCCTGATCCCTGCCTCACTTAGATCCCGAAATCTCAGGTTGGATTTACGACACATGCCAATCCCCAGAGAAAGCCCATGGCAGTCAGGTGTGTGGGGGGTGGTGGTCTCCCAGGCCCACCATTGTGGCCAAACAAGAGGCTCACTAAGGGTGCCCTCAGCAAATCCTCAGTCTAAGCAGAATGCTTCATGAAATTCACTTACTACCATGACTCATAGCCTTCTGACACACATTCACCCTTTTTTATAAATGTGCATTACTCTCTGTGTGTATCCAGCAGGAAAATTTCCAGTGAGCACTGCCATGGTCCCATTATCAGAAGGAGGGCATTACTAGGGAAACATGCATTATTCAAACCGAGCTAATATGGTGCAACAGGGGGAAAAATCCCATTGATTTAATCATCCCTAGGAAAAGTGCAGTGGCCCTAGCACTGTGAGAACATTTCGAGCTCTTATCACTGATGTGCCAGGGAGACAGGGTTCATGTGGGAGTCCCTGGGACCCAATGCAGCCCATTTGAAGTTAGTCTAAGAGAGGGCTTAGCATTTGGCCAGGAGGTAGGGGTGGAGTCAGGGTCTTCACAGCCTCCTTCTCACAGTTCTAATATCTGCTAGGTAGGGGAGGATGAGGATGGGGCTAGAGGACTGTGGATGCCATAGTCATTGGCACTGTGCTGATGGGGACTTGGCAATGCAGGCAGGCAGGAGAACAGTTGCTAAGAGGGAGCCCCTCTCCCCTCTCCTCAAAATTGCACAGAGGAAAAGCCTCCTGCTCTTCTCCCCTCTTGGGGCTCTGGAGGGAATCTTGGTATCTGTGCCCATCTTCCCCACTTGTCTCTGGGAAGAGCTGTCTAACCCACAGACTCGTAGCTCCTGTTTACAGGGCAGCTTGCAGTAGTTGGTAACATTTTCACACTACAGATAACTTCTGTTCTTCCTTTTTCACCTCCCGATACTTAAAAACGAAACCTGAAATACTACGGGGGGGGGGGGCTTAATTTACACATAAACTCTGTGACTGCTCCTTTGAGTTGGGTCTCAATCTACATCACCCATGATGCCTTTGCATACCACATGGTCTTGATGCACACATTAGAATCCACAGTATTTCTCACAGGAATGAAACAGTTTTTAAAAGATGTATGTCCTTGGGGCTGGGGAGATGGCTCAGTGGAATAAGCGCTTCCCGGGCAAGTGCAAGGGCCTGAGTTCA
>NDGM011029206.1:0-11152 GCA_002564305.1 Octomys mimax
GTAACTGTCCTACTAACCTGTTTTGAAACTGTCTCATTGCTTTTTCTTTCTCAATAAAATTAACATTACAAAGAAGATTTTGGAACCAGGTTGAGGGAGCAAGTAAGAAGGATTTGATGACCTGGGCTTAGGAAGCTTTAAAATATTGTGAGCAGTGACTTATGGGCACTTTAATCAGAGCTATGAAGACACACATATGCTGAAAAAATATGGACAATAAAAGTTAGGCTCATAAAGTTTTAATTGAAAACAGGAAATGTATTTAAAACCATGCATATAGAGGCCATGTGCATTCCATTTTGGCATAGGATGATGTGTCTACACTTTGTTCATACCCTACAGATTTCTAAGACTTTGGGTGAGGCCAAATCTACCGGTGGCACACTAACTCATCCTGTGGAAGAATCTTCAAAGCAGCCCAATGTGCATGTTATGGCATAGGTACTTCTGGCTACTTTTGTCCAGGTTTATAGTGAAAATAAAGAATATAATGTAGAGATAAAAGATGTAAAAACTTGTTTCACCATAAAGGTGAAACCCACAAAGATGAGGCTCAGGAGAACAAGGTTGCTGAAAAGATTAACATTAAAATCATACCAGGTTCTATCTGTTAGAGCAATCAGAAAGATTGTTTAAATTATCTTAAAAATTGAACAAAATCCACTCTTCCTATACATAAGATATAAAAGAGCAAACTCCTTTAACAGACTTTAAGATGAAAGCCACAGGATGTCCTGTTCACTCAGGCCCTTTTAGAGAAGTGTTTTCCCCAGTGCTTCACCATGCAGACATACAAAATTTGCCAAGAGGGGCCCGGATGCTGCTCAAGCTGGTAGCTTCCCATAATGTGTGGTAGTGTCACCGTTTCCACCAGGAGCTCCTGAGATGCTTATGCTTGAAGCTATGAAGGTAAATCTGAAGGCCGTGGATGCCTCAGAAAGCTGAGGATGCCAAGAATGGCTTGTTCCAGAGAATCAGATATGAGAAAAAGTAATGTATGTTGTTATCATATGTTTTACTATCACTCTTTTCCGTCTGCTAAGAGCTCCTTATAATCAACATTAACCTGTGTTAAAGCATATTTGGGTACTCTTCTCATGTATTTTTCATGCTCTGGAATTTTGAAGGTTAATTCAAAGTGGCACATTATAGAATATTCAAGAAAAGAAATAATTATTCTTAATACTAGCTTTCTCAATTTTAGTGAAAGTCTTAGTAAAGAATGGTAGGACTTTCAGTGAAAGCACTGATGAAACTTTGAATGTTTCTTTCCATAAAATATAAATTGCTGAATATCTAAATCCCAATCAGGCATAGAAGATCAGTTTTAACACTGGATTTTTGTATTTTATGTTTGTTGCAATATTCAAATGCAGATAAAAAATTAATATATGTCAACATGCTTTTAGAAAAGTAAATCTTATAGCTTTGTTCATGTTCTTGTACTTTTTAAATCACTACAAGAAATGACATGTGTTAAAAAAAATTCTCTTATTGCACCCCCACAAAAAGACTGATCCTTTGGCCTTGATCTTGGTGGGAATATGCAAAAAAGCAGAATCATACCACACATTAATAATAGTGAAAGATAAAAATCTCCTCTTGAAAGGCACTGAGACTTGAGAACATTTGTTATTGCAGCAAAACTTGGATCAAAACAATTATAGATAGCCCCTGTTTCATAATATTTCAGTCTACGTTTTCCAGTCAGTCCAGCAGCAAAAATTTTGAACAAAAAAGAAAACTAGACGTTCTGCAATATGATGTTTCTAATGGAGGGTGTGCGGCAGCTTAGACACATCGAATAAATTTTCAACTAAGAAGGAGTGCTAACTTGCAATGCGTTATTCTGGTTTATGCTGGAGGAAACCCCAAAGTAAGCTTAGTGGTGTCTGTACACACACATCTTGATAGATCAAATATCTTCTACTGTCCATTTGCTCTGGTTCTGTTCCTGCTGTGTCTAAGGTCCTTCTCTTTTCTTGTGAAGGTGATCCTTTTCTTGTACAGTATAAGATTACATGTACCTTAGAGACTCTGATACTGTATTCAAATATCCTGCTCTCCATTCTGTGCAACTTGGCCTTACAGATACAAATACAATTATTTTGTTTGCCCAAGGTGTTGAGCTTCAAGGCTTGACACATAATTAATGACAAGTGCCTCTGCCCTCTACTCTCACTCTATCTGCCTGTCAATTTCAACATATTTGCAAGACTCAACCTTCTCTTCTCCCAAAAGCCTTCTCCAATATACCCCAGCAACTGTTCTTTTCCTACTTCTTGTCACCAGTCTTTGCTCTCAAAAATAATGGAAATTACATTCTGACATTCTGACCCTAGGGGTTCATTGCAAGAAAATTACATTGCTATAGTTGCCTGTAGATCGCCATCCTCTACTAGAGAGTTTAATATATTACAAGTATGTGATAAATTGGTGGAACTTATGAGTAAATACATAGTCAGATGGATTAATGATCCTTTTGTTTCTGTTTTCACTTTGGAGTGGAGTTGTTTAGAAAAATTCTGCTAGATGCCTCAGAGGAGAACAAAAGGTTATTGACTCAGAGTATTGACTTTTCACTGAAATACAACACTAGTGTTTCTGTCCTAGTGCATAGTGTAATAAAAGGAGTGCTTTCCTAATGAGACAAATGTTGAATATTATATTTGAAAATTACTCCACATATATAATTCTACATTTACAAATGGAGTAAACCTGTGGCCAAAGAGTTATTTGGCCTAATTAATCTAAATGTTGTGATTATTCCTTTAGTTTTCACTCTGATTGAAATTTTTATATTGAAGGCTGGTGAGATAGCTTAGTGTACTAACTTCTGCTTTGGCAAGCCTAGGGACCAGCGTTCAATCCCCAGTCCCACACGTCATGCTGTTCCTGCCCCCAGGGCATGCTGAGCTGATGACCAACTCCAGGTGTGGTGGCACATGCTGTAATCCCTGTGCTGGGGAGGCTGAAAATGGGAGGATCACTATCAGTTTGTGCAGCATAGTGAGACCACATACCAAATATATAAATAGGAAAAAAGTAAATAAATAAATTTCTATATTGATGTTGGTATTGAGTGATTGTTTTGAGTAGCTGCTAGATGTTGTGCCAATCTTAAAATGCCTCTACCATATTATTTTCATATTCTCTACGATGATATCTCCTTAATTCCATCCATATATTCATTGAGGTTATCACTAAAGAGTCACAAGACTACGTTGACTGTTCTATCTGATACAAGTTTATTAGTTCATATTTTCAGAACATAGTATTTAGAATCTTTGTGTGGAGCTGGTGCACATCCATACCACTCATAACATGAACACCTGTGATTACCCTTTTCTTCCCCTTCTACCCTTTCTTCCCTCTCCTGAAAGCCTTCCTATCTGAGAAACATCTTTCCACTTCCTGGAACAAATACTGACACTTAAAATGAAGGAAGGAAAGGTTTACTTAGCTCACAGGTACTGGAGGTTTCAGTCCATACTCAGCTGGCTCCAAGGCAGAGCAGTATATGGCAGAGAGCAACCTTTCACGACTGTGGCAAAGAGCAAGAGAGAGCAAAAGGAGTGGCAGCAGCTCAGGCAGCTGGCCAACCTCTCTCCCTCCCTACATTGTAATGCAAACTACCTGCCTCAGGGCAGGTGCAGCGCCCACACCCATAATAATCCATCACAAACTCCAGAAGCCGTCCCCTGACGGCATGAGGCTTTGGGGGGACACTTGTATACAAACCATAACTATGCAGGAAATGAATAAACTGCCCCATACATCTCAGCCAGTTCAATATCTATATGATTTTATTTCTAGGCAACTCATATAGTTGTTATCCTCTAGATATTAGGGAAACTTAAGGTTCTTAGAACTAAAAAAATTCCAAATCCAAGACCCATACCAGTTATAAAGTTGTTGTACGACCCAGTCTTGTTCAGTTATCCTTTTGTAATTTCATTTTGAAACTAGAGAACTATACTGAATTCTGATTAATATCTATCTATCGATATATATATCTATATATAGATATATATATCGATACATATCTGTGAGAGGTATGCTAGAATAATTGAAAACATCTATAAGTTGAGAAACAAAAGAAAGGCCAGTTATTCAATATTTGTGAAGACTAAGAATACTGGAGGGAAAATTTTTGAATCTTCCTTAGTCTCCTGCACTGAAATCTGTGCAATAGACCATAACATCAGGTAGACTTGGGTTGATGTTTTAATTCTATCTCTTATTTACTGTGCACTCCTAAATTAGCTGCCTGATCCAACCTGAGGTTCAATTTCTCATCTATAAAAAGATGATAAATTGCTTCAGTCAATAAATGATTGTAAAAATGAATAGCTCCACACCACCAGTTATGTAAACTTTTTTCTTATTGCTAAAACCAAGGTTTTCTGAGTCAGTCTTCACTTTCTTCCTTTCTCTCTGCTTTTATACCTTATAATTTTAAATCTTTCTTATGTCGTGAATGCAAACATCTCTCATTACCTTTACTGTACTACTTAATCCTCTCAACGATCTTATGAAATAACAAGAGTGATGACAAGATGATGATGATGATGAGATGAGGAGGACAAGGAGGATGAGGAGGAGGAAATGAAGGAGGAGGAGGGAAAAAACTGTACTTATTTTTAGTGCACTATTTTATACAAAAGGGCCACCTATCCATTGACTCAGTCTGCTACACCAGTGCTCCTCAAGTGGGCAGCTTAAACTGCAAACATTTATCTGTCACAATTCCAGAGCCTGAAGTTCAAAATCAGACAGCGACAAGGTCAGGTTCTGATGAGGGCAATCATTGGGTTACAGAGCTGAACTCTCATGTGTCTGAAAGAGGGCGTCTGGGCCCTCCGGGAAGCTTGGCAGGAGGGCACAAACCCCATGCAGTAGGGCTGCACTCTCCTGACCCATCTCCTTCCCAAGTGTCCAGCCCGCCAGCATAGCTCCATTGCAGTTAGCATTTTACGGCTACGTGTGGAGCAAGGAGCCAACCTTCGCTGCCCTACAGGCCCTCTCGTTCGTTTCCTGTAAGGACATGATGAAGTGGTCACTGTGTCATCCACGTTTTACAAGTAGGGGAGGCTGATGGAGAATTATCTTGGGCAAGGCCACAGGACTATGTTGAAAGTGACTGAACCGGGGAACTTGGGCACCAGGACTCGCTTATGCTTGTCTTCCATTAGTGCATACAAATTTGACACAATAGTGACTTTGACTGTGATGTTTTAATGACATGCAGGCAACATGCTGATCATATTTCCCATAATTTCCCTTCTGCATCTTCTTACCACTTCATCCTCTTCCCTAAGCCTCTCCCTTCTGCCTGCTTTGTGAGTTTCTGGTCTACATTCCACACACAAAAGAAAATGTGAAATCTGTCTTTCTAAATCAGATCTCTGTTACCGGACAAGGTGATTGCTATTTCCATTTTTTCAAAACTGATATTATTTTATTCATTTTTGTGACTGTATAGTACTTCATTGTACATGTGTACCACATTTTCTTTTATTCTGTGTTTTTTTTTACTTTTTTATATTTTAAAGAGAATAAAAATTAATAAAAAATGCTACAGAATTTTATTACACAAGATGATGGGAATTCAACAATGGTTGTTATAGGGCATATCATTGTCTTCAAATTAGTTGTTGAGATTACCAGGTATAAACATGAAAAATTGGTCAAAAAAATTAAAAAGAGGGCCAGAGAGATAGCACGACAATGTAAGTACCTGCCTGGTAAGCACAAGGACCAGAGTTCGATCCACAAATGCTGCGGGCCATGCCAGGTCCAACCAGAGGTAGCCACAGAAACACATGGTAGCACATGCCTGTGATCCCAGCATTGTGCAGGTTGAGACAGGAGGATCACTATGCGTCTGAGCTGCACAATGAGACCATGTAACATATAATTAATTAATTAATTAATTAAAAACAATTTTGAAAGCTAAAAATAAAAAGATTTAAGCATTACCTGTTCCCTTTTCCTTTCAATAGAAATCAGCAGTACCTTTATCCCAGCTATCTTTGTGTATATACATACACATTTCCCCTCCTTCTTTCTTTTCTCCTTTCTCTCATCCCAGTTGTTCCTTTACTTTAAACAATTTCTTTCTTTTTCACGATATCCATCGTACCTTTCAGATTCTATTAATTCTTTCAGGTTCTTACACTATGGAGACAATGTGACGTTTACACATGCAGGTCTGATGTCATTTATGAGTACGGTCTCTAGTTGCACCCATTTATCTATAAAAGCCTTGAGTTTATCTTTTTTATAACTGAGTAATACTTCATTGTAGAAAAATACGGCATCTTTTTTATCCATTCCTCAGTTGATGAACATTTAGGCTGTTTCTAAGATTTAGTTATGACAAATTTTGCTGCTATAAACATGGGTTTATATACTTCTCTGTGGTATGGTGTTTGCAATTCTCCTGTAGAAATGCCCAGGACAGCAATAGGTCAGTTGAACAGGACCTCTAAACCTAGTTTTCTGAGAAATCTCCACATTGATTTTCATAGTGGTTGTATCAGTCTACACTCCAAGCAACAATGGAGACAAGTTCATCTCTCCACAGCCTGCTCAGCCATTGCTAGTGGTTGACTTATTGATGATAGTCACTTGGAGTCCATCCACTCACTGGTGCTCTTTTTGGTCACTGGTCATTTGTAAAATCAATCTTCTGAATTCTTTGAATTTTTGCCCATTTGGATATCTTTGAATTTAGATACTGAAGAATTATAGACCTTTGGAGGTGTTACGATGTTTTTTCATATTTTTTTCTGTTTCTATGCTGAGATTTCTGCATATGTTGGGAAGTACATTTATTCCTTTTATGTGGATTTACTTAGTGAACAATCTTCTCCTATGGGTACTGCTCACCAACAAGGGGAAAAAATTCTTCGTAACAATGACCACACAAAGACCAATCAAGATTAACAAGAATATCACAAGTAGCAATAGAAGAGAAAGGTGACAAATTATATAAACCAAGAGGTTAACAATTAACAAGCAAAAAGTAAAGAAATGGTGAAAAATGGAAGAAAAAAGGAAAATGAAAATAGGGGAGACAACATAAAAGAAAAGAAAAGATGAGAGTAAGGTAGAAAAAAATGAGCAAATTGTAAAATAATCTAATTAAAGACTGAAAAATAAGAAATAAAATAAGATCAAAGTAAGAAGAACCAAAAGAACACAAAGGAACAAGGAGCGCTAGTTCCTACTTGGCAGGTATGTGGATGAGGGAAGTTTCTCTCCAGGACCTTTGAGACTGGAGCCCACATGTGTGGCTGGGGCGAGGTTTGCCGGGGGGCCTGTTGCACTTCCACTCTGCTCCCACAGAAGAGGCTGGTGCTGTGCCAGTGCCGGGCTTCGTCCCACCTCTATGCCAGGGCCTCCTGGACTCCACAGGCTTGCATTTCTCTTTGTTTGCATGGTCATTTCCTTCTATTACCTGGTGCCAATGTCAACCCCAGCCAGCTTCCTCACCTGTGGCTGGGTCGGGGCCTCAGTGCTACGGAGCGTCCTCTGCCAATCACCCAGACATAGCCAAAGTCCAGGTCCAGGCTGTCCCCAGTGCTTAGGAGAGGAGGCCAGGGACCACTGAGTTCTGTGCTGGACCAGGCAGCTAGGGAAACTGAGCAGCCCACTGGCCTCAGTCCCAGAGCTCAAACCCAGCCCCCTAGAAAACCACAGGGGACGCGTTCTTCCCAGAGAGGATGATTGTGCTGATCACTGCCTCGCACCGCGAGCTCTCTCGGCTTAGGCTCCCCCGCCCCTTTCCTTGCCTGTTTCCTATGGCCATCTCCCCCACCCCTGGCCCTCAGGCACTACTGCGGAGTGTCTTCAGGGAGCCTAAGTTCTGCATCTTCTGTGACCTTAGGCCCTTGAGTAACAAGAGCTCCAAATGTGGACTCTCAGGGTCACACCCTGGCCACCCTAGCCTTTCCACCAGGGAAGCCAGGGTTGCTCCTTTGTTTTGTGATCTTTTGTTGTGATAATTAGGGGGTTTCAGCTCTTCACAATCATGCAAAAGACACTTCCATGCCACCACCTTAGCTGCAAACTATGAGAACCAGTGCTCTCCACCTATTGAAACACATTTTTTTCCCTAAGAGCGGAATTTATGTATTGGAGAAAAGAAAGCTTTTGTCTGAGAGAGGGACAGAAGGGGAGCTGAGTGGGCTGCCCTGCAATACCGCCTAAACAGAATGAAGTACTTGCAATGGTAGAGCACTGACATCCAAATCAGGGCTACAATTTTAAATGTAGCCTGTCAAATTTGAATATATGGGATTGAAATCTAGCTTCAAAGGACCTTTTCCTAATTGATGCCAATTAAAATATTGTAGGTGCTTGAATTCAGCAAAATAACCTATTATTGTCCAATTGTCCATGATAGTAGTGAGTTACCAGCACAACTGGCACTTGTCCGAGGTTGTTGCAGAATTTATGTATTGGAGAAAAGAATACCTTTTATAGCTCAGCGTATTAATACAGCTTTAATTTTTATACCTCATGATTATACTTTTCTGCTGGAAGATTAAGATCAAGTTAAAGCAAGACCTATATAGCTAAAAATGTAACTTTTGCTGTCTGATAAGGTCAGTCAAATCCCCTCAGGATTTATCCTGGAACCATGTACACTTCTCCAACAGCAGTGGAACACCCATCTCTGATAAAACAAAACAAAGGGGATATAAATAAAGGACCATTTTGTAAGGAAAATATATACGTATATACAAGATAGTTAGGATTGATATACAGCTACTTTCTCTTAGTTCACTGAGAGGAAAAGTTTGTACTAATAGTGTTTAGACAAGAAATCATGTCTGCCTCTTGTCCTCTGAATAGCTACTATAAATACAACACACAATGTATTAATTATTGTAACTGTCTTACTAACCTGTTTTGAAACTATTTCATTGCTATTTGTCTTTCTTTCTCATTAAAATAAATTAAAAATTTTAAAAAACAAATCTAGCTTCATTGCCTTCTGTGTTAACTTGGGCCCTCTCTGAATTTCTCTGGGTTTTCATTTTAACCTTCAGGCTTGGAATTTTGGTTTTTTCCTTGATGATTTGTGAGATATCCATTTTCTCTTTTTAAAAATTGTTTTGCTTTTATTTGCCCATTTATTTGATACAGGGTCTCACTAGGCAGCTCTGACTCATAATGATCCTCCTGTCTCAGCCTCCCCAGAGCTGGGATTACAGGCTTGGGCACCATGCCTGGTTTGGGGGCTGGCAGGATGCTGGGGCCAGCTGGAGATCGAACCTGGGTCCTTGCACTTGCCAGGCAGGTCCCTAGAGCCCTGAGCTATCTCTCTAGCCCTAATATCCATGTTTCACTCTGAGCAATGTGTCTAAATGTTTTAGCTGCCTATGTTAGGCAATGTCTTGATCCATTTTATGATGCTATAGGAAACTACCAAATGCAGGGTAATTTACAAAGAAATTAAAGCAAATCTATACGGCTCTGGAGGCTTGGGAATCTAAGACCGAAGCCTTGCCATCTGGCGAGCGCCTCCAGGCTGTGATCTCCACACAGCAGAGAGGCAACGCGCACACACACGAGAGAAAGGGAGAGGGGGGCAGTGCAGAGGCTGCACTGGAGATTAATTACGAACCAGAAAGACGCGCGCAAAGCGCAGCAGAAAGGCTGGCTGCAGGAGGAGAGGTGGCTGGTGGGGGCACAAGAACTGGGGCGCCTCCCCGAGGAGGCAGCAAGGGGACACTTTCTGCCTTCCTCTGTTGGCGCCCTGAACTGACTCTGAGTAAGCAGGTTCCTGGGCCGCGGCTGGGCGCTGCAGTCTCCTCCTCCCCTTCCCAGCGCCGCTCAGCCGCTCCTGCCTGCATTATTTGCTGAAAGTCATTTTCGTCTTGACTTAAATCACGTCGGCTCTGGCAGTTGCTGTTCACATAAAATTGGGACGGAGCAAGGATAATAACTCCTCCTTGAAGAAAGTACACGGCGTTTTCCATAATTGGTTTTCTTGATACAAATAAGTCCCTTCGCCTCCTCAGCTCTGCGGGAGCCACGGCCCGCACGCCAACCCTCCGCGGGGCAGCGCTTGCTCTCACCCTCTGCCCTGCGCTGCACTTTATTTTATTGACAATTAAAGCTTCTCAAGCCTCTCACAGAGCCACCTCTATAAATTAATTGGGGGGGGGCAGGGATGGGAGAGCCCCCGCTTACTTTTTCCCACTTCCGTGAAACAGAAAAGCCTTTCTTTCTCTTAACAAATCTCTTGCTACTAGGTCAGACAACGAGTGGCTCCCAAGTTATCCTGGGAAACCTCACCTCTCTGCACACCGCGTGCTCACCATTCACGGCAGGCTCCTGAGGAAGAGGGCTTGGAGAAAATCTCGGACCAAAGACTCTTTCCAACGACCTTGGGAATCGGGCTCATTTTAGAATTCTGGAAGCCGAAATGTCAGTGTTTGTCCGTGACTTCTTTAAGGACGTAAAACTGCAGTTGCTCTGTGGAGCAATGATTTAGAACCTCCTAAGGAAACGGGAAAACTGTAGTCAATCCCAAAACAGATCAAGACAGAGTGATGCTGAGGATAGGACAGGTCAGTCTTAGCACCACGAAGTAGCTTACTGTTTCGGGTTTGCAGAGTTCCCAAAGGACCGAGACAGCTCTCAACCACCGCCTTGTGTGTGTGTCCAGGCCACAGTATGCGGAGGCTTTAGTCCACACCCCGCTGGCTCCAAGGCAGGGTGACACGTGGCCCAGGGGCCACAGTTCAAGGCAGGGAAGGTCTCAAGTTGACGCAACCATTGCACCTCTCCCTCCAGGCTTAGCGCTTTACCTAGAATTAATAGCTCAGCCCCTCCCAAGCTCTCCGTCAGGCCACCCCTGCTTCTGGGCAGCGGCACGGTGTGCAGCTCTCCGCTCCTGCCTGCCTGGGTTCCTGCTCCCTTTCCCCCTCCCTTGCTCCTGCCTTGATCCCACCAGTTTCTCTAATCACAGGACTTACCTCGGTCCCTTCTCATCTCCCAAATGTTCTGCTTACATGTGGGCACCACCACGCCTGGATGTTGTTGTTTTGTTTCTCATTGAAAAAAGTTAGTCATCTTCTTCTTTACACGTGGAAAGAGTCTACTTTTGCCTTTTTTTTTTTTTTTTTTTTTT
>NDGM011029206.1:11176-23607 GCA_002564305.1 Octomys mimax
GTACTGGGGATTGAACTCAGAACCCTGCACTTGCCAGGCAAGTGTCTATTCTACTAAGCTATCTCCCCAGCCCTCTACTCTTGTCTTGTCATTTCTGATCCTTGAGGATGGTATAGAAGCAGTTGACAACACTGGCTTGGACACCTCTGTCTTACCAAATTCCAGAGGCGAGTGCGTGTGAACACCCACAGCACATGGTCCCCCAGTGAGTCGGCAAACACCTTTTCACTTGCCAGTTTCCTGTGTCTCCTGAGACTCCGCAGGTTAGAGACCCCACTGGGGGGTGGGGTTACGTCACTGCCAGTAACCCCAGCTGCACTCCATCATGGCCCCAACCTTTGCTCTCTTTACAGCCAGCTGCATCAGGGCCCCTGGGGCTAAGAAAGTGTTTCCACAGGAGGAGTGCCACCATCTGTGAGGAGATCAGTGGGACTTAGGCCTCCTCTATGTTACCCACCCGAGGCCACACAACTCCTAACTCTTGAGCAACAAAGGCAGGTTTTGAATACAGCTCTGCAGAGGCAGAGCCTCTGCACATGGGGCTGACTCCCTAGAAGGTCAGTGCCTCCCTTGCTTATTACATCCGCGGTTCTCAGCCTCCAGCAGGCACTGGTTGCACGGACTCGGCCTTTCTGTCACACCTGCTTCCTGTTTGGGAGCTAATGGAAGCTCTGGACCAGGGCCCAGGCCGAGAGCTGCGGGCCAGGCGCTGCAGATGGAAGCACTCCACGCCCCAGGAGGCCCGCAGTTGAGAGCCCTGGACATATATGAAGGGCCTCGTTTATAAAGTGCCCCTCAGAGCAGGGGGAGAAAGGCAGCAGAACGGAGATTGCAAATCTTATATCTCAGCCAATTAAAAAAAGTAAGTCTATTTCTAGTCCAAAATGGCCCTTGGCTAAGTGTGTAAACATGCAGCAGAAGCTATTAAAATTCTTCAAATTATATTTACTGATTAAGCGACTACATCCTTTCTCCTATCTCCTGACTCTAGTCCCAGTTAACCTACTTCAATCACATTTCGATTTAACTATCACTTATATTTACCCTGAAATGCCTGTACATTATGAAAGGTTAATCAAGGTCTTTTGCCCCCCGCAACCAAGTTTAGACCTGTCACAGAAGCACAGAGCCACAGGGGCCACGGCCAATGCTCAGCTACAGAGGGTAATCTAGAAACTGAATGTTTACAGCACCTGGCTGGGGAGCCCAGGCTGTGCTCATGCAGATGACCAGAAATAGGGGCGGTGCTCCTCTCAGCCAGCCAGGTGTCTACAGTTGTGGGTGTTCTAATGGAGTGGTCCTTCCTATGTCCAAATGAGACTACAAAAACTTGTTGGCTTTATTCTAGCTTTTTGTTACCATAAGAAACTGCCAGTTGTCTAGGACTCTTCCCAGTGCTCTGAGTTTATGTTCCGCTGCAGGAAGCATCTTTCGTGTGAACTTGAAAATAGCGATGGAGTCACCATCAGCCTGCCGGCCTCTCTACCCTCCTCACACTGTGGTCAGCTACTCTGGGCCCTCAGTGTCCAGGACTGAGAATGGCTCGGGGGACATGGAGCTGGTCAGCATCTACTCAGGATGCCAAAGCCTTCAGTGGGATCAGACGTGGAACTGAGATGGCCATGGGGCGCGTCGCAGAGAGCAGAGGCGCTGGTACAGCTCGCTGTGCAAACACATCTCCAGGTAGACAGGGAGTGATCAAAATGTCCAGGGGCAGAATTGGGAAGTTTTGAGAGCAGAAAGAATCCAGCCAGGAGACAGGAAGGAGGAAAATGGTTCCCACCTATCTTGGACCCAAAAAAACAGGTGCCGTGTGAGAACAACAAGGACAGCAGCAGCAACAACCAGAGCAGGAGACCAATAGGCTCGAATAGGACAAGCAAGAAGTGGGCAGCAGAGTCGGGGTGGTAGCTGGAGAAGCAAAGCCCGGCGATGCCTGAGCACCTACTGAGCAAAGGACACGGACGTAAAAGTCACCGTTGGAGCCAGACTGGGACAGTGAAGGGTCTACTTACTATATTGCTGGCTACAGAACAACACTTCCAGTTGAAAGAAGATCGGCATAACATGAACTGGCTAGCGCGGTGTGGGACACCGTGAGAGCCTACTAAGGGGTGGCAGGCAGCCCCAAGATTAAAGCCACTGAACAGCTACCATGAGGATGAAAATGCAAAGAAAAGCACCGGCAGGAGCTGTGACCATGGCCCTGGATGTGGGGACAGTAAAACTGTGGCTTTGTGGAAGAGTCCCTAAATGTGGAAGAGGCCTGGACTTAGACAGAGATGTCCCAGCACAGAGCAGTGAAGGAAGCAGGATTCCACATCCTTCCTCTGGCCTCCGAGCTCTTCCGGCAGCTTCCACTGACTAACCCTTGCAGGAGCCTGCCAGCCACTCAGTCTGGGAGGCAGCAAGGGTTGGTCCTCCGAGGTTCAGAGCAGATTAGGGGATAGCATGTGAGAGCGGATGTCAAATGTCTGTTGGATGATAAGGAATTTTAGATTAACCCAGAATGAAATGGCGTGGACTTGGATAGTAAACAAGACATAGAAGCAGCCAGCTGTGGTGGCACATGCCTGCAATCCAAGCACTTTGGCTGAGGCAGGAGGATTGCCAAAAGTTCAAGGCCAGTTTGGGCTACAAAGTGAATTCGAGGACAGCCTGAACTACCTAAGGAGAAAGAAAAAATACAGAAACGCATTCTGAAATTTATTTATTTATTTATTTATCTATCTAGTGGTTCCATGGATCAAACTCAGGACCTTGCACTTGCCAGGCAAGCACTTATTCCACTGAACTATCTCCTCAGCCCAAATGAATTTTTCTTTCTTTTTTTTGCTGTATTTTAGGGAAGGGTCTACAGGGTGTTCAGGGTTTCACTACAAGATCAGACTCATAGTGATCTGCCCGTTTTACAGCCTCCCAAGAGCTGGGATTATAGGACACACCACCATGCCCAGTCTCAACTGCCATTTCAGCAGACTCCGGGGGCGGGACTGGCACAGCAAGCCCAGGGATTGAACCTCCAACCCCTGTGCCTGCTTGTAGATACTTTAATCTGCTGAGCTATTTGGCCTGCCTTGCATTCTGAAATTTAAATCCATATGGATATTTGAATATCCCTTGTTGTCCTTTAATAGACAATGAAAGTAGGATAATTGCTTTCAAGAAGAATAATTCCAGAGTAAGCTGCCCAGAAATTTCAACAGAGCACTGTGCACAGGGTGGTCCTGGGTGTCCACGCCTCCATAATAAGGACAGTGACCTGTGCAGAGCGTGGATTCACTGGACACTGAGTGCATCATTCATGAGATGTAGGTGGGGGCCCCATATCCTTGTGTGACTACAGAGATCAGAGCACAGAAAGGCTATAAAGTGCTCAATGTGTGACAAAAAGACAATCTTTGATTGCAGTGCAACTCCAAAGCCTGTGCCCAGGCTCTAAAGGACCCTGTCCCAATAAATTATAGAGACTTATCTCAATGGCTTCTTTGAATGGGAACAGATTTAGTTACTAAACCTGTTCTTGAAGGAGCACCTGTTCCATGCCTCTGCCAGCTTCTGGCGGTTGCTGGTAGCCCTTGGCTCATTCAGGGCTGCATCCCTCCAACATCCATGTCCTTCAGCCACTCTCCTGTTCTGAAGCCACATTACTGCTCTGTCTGTCTTTCATAAGAGTATCTGGTTACTTTGGGCTCACCCAAGTAATTCAGGAAAATTGGTTTGCTTCAACAGCCTGAACTTGGTCCCATCTACAGACCCCGGCTCTGTTGAAGACAGCAGGCGCGGGGCTCCAGAGTGCGAACTTGGAGGCACTAGTGCTGATCCCTGGGCATGCCAGGCACGCACAGCGCGCTGCGGAGAGGCTTCACTTGCCTCGTGGTTTGGGCGTGTGAGTCTGCGGTCAGCTGGCTGCAGGGCAGAAAATAAGGGGCCAGTGGAAAAGAGACGCGCACCCCAAAGCAGCAGCGAGCAGAGAGAAAGAGGGGTTGGGGACGGGACCACTCGCGCTCTGGTCCACACCCCGACGGCTCCTGCCGGTCACGCCCGCCTGCTTCCAACTGCTCGTGGCGGGCCACTTGCTGCCTGTTGGCAGCTCCATGATGCAGTCATCCGCGCACACTCTCCACTTCGACCACGTGAGACTTCCAGGGTGGTCTTTGGCTTAACACCAGATATCTTTGGAGGACTCCGCCAGCAGGGGAGAGGTAATTAACTTGGTGTTTCACTTTCCTTAAATGCAGATAACAGTTTTCCACCATCTGGCATTTTTATAAAAGTTGAATATATTAAAATATGTATGTAAAGCTTCTAGCAATAATGAAAAATAACCATCGAAGAAATGCTGAGGTGGCACACACCTGTAATCCCAACACTCAGGGAGGCTGAGGCAAGCGGGTCACAAGCCTGATCCCAATCCGATGGATTTAGTGACTTGGTGAGACTTTGTCTTACAAGAAAAACTTTTAGAAAGACTCGAGGATGTAGCTGGAAGGACCTGGCTTCCATGTGCGGGAGCACGCTGACACGCGCACAGCGACTGTGCCATAAGGGGTGGTATTCTGCAGCAACAGCACTCGCAAGAACAGACGCTCAGCTTTGTTCAGCGCGGCACACCTGGTATCGGATATGATAATTTGGGGCCCACATTGAGCATTTGTAATAGTTCCCCAGCCTACAAGAAACGATTTCACGTCAAAGAGCCTGAAACCTCAGAAATTCACTCTCACGCGTGTGGGACTTAGGCTTCCCAAATCAAGGCGTCGGCAGAGCCCAACCACACTTGCTCCCCCTGGAAACCCAGGAGCCTCTCAGCGCCTGGAGGCTGGGGTAGTCCTCAGATATGCTGGCGGCAGCTTCAGCCCTCGAATCTCCGCCTTCACCACCATGTCTCCCGTGTGTGTGTGTGTGTGTGTGTGTGTGTGTTCCATTTTCCTTCCTATGAGGACAGCACACTTATAGGATTAGTCCCTCCCTCAAAGGCCGTGTCTCCTTTTGACCAAGTAGATGCAAAGACCTTGTCTTCAAGTGCGGCAGGCCGTGGTCTCAGGTTCCAGGCGGATGCGAGCTGGGAGGCGGAGCCATTCAACCCAGCGCAGTGCCTGGGACGCACTTAATGTTATGGGTCTTAAGCTGACCCGGCAAGCTCATGGCCACAGATGGTGGAAATAAAAACGTTACACAAGGCAAGAACCAGAGTGGCTAGAATGCAGACCCAGAAGCTGGATGGGGAACTCTGTCCCCGGTGGAAGTGAGTGACAAGCCGTCAGACACCTAGGGAGATGGCTCAGTGGTTTAGGAGGCACGTGCAAGCACCCAGGCTCAATTCCCATTACCACGTGCCACGCTGGGCCTGAAGCCAGTGTGGCGGCACAAAACTGTAATCCCAGTGCTGGGGAGGCTGGGACAGGAGGGTCACTACAAGTCTGAGCTGCGTAGCAAGACCCTGTACCACATAAACAAACAAATAAATAAATAGGTGTTAAAGGCTGTCAAAAAGCAGCTTGAAATCTCTCTTGACCAAAATGAAGGCCAGGTTGGCAAGGAGGCTCAGTTCACACACAGCCTGCGGGTTAGACTTTCGGCCCTAAAAACAGCATTGATTGGAAACACCTACTTCCACCTGAGCAGAGGGGCCCTTGCCAGTCCTGGTAGCCACAGCCATCACCTGAGGACACTGGCAGGCCCACAGAACAGCCACCTGGCTCGCTTAGGGAGCAGCAGCATTGTTTATTCTCTTGACACGAAGCTTCTGTCTGCCATGACAAACTTGGAAAGATCCCGGCGGTGTAGATTTCTACGTACAGATTCTAAAAATACATTCTCCATGAACACAGTTATGGTGACCATAGTCAGCAATTGCTTTATCCATCACAGAGCCAAAGTGGGAGGGATCCTACACACTAATGAAACATTAACTGACTCAGATAAATGAAACGGCGTCATGAAAACATAAAAAAAAGCTGGGAGTAGGCTGGAATGCTTGTCATATTTATAAGGTATGTATTTTTCCTTATATATGTATGTATATAGTCTCCAAGAAACATAGCTAATATTTCATAACATAAAAAATATAATCTAGACAATTCTTCAGGTAAAAAAATGCCAAATCATTTTGCTCATTCTCTACTTAAAGTTTAAACTCAAGCAGACTAAAAATATAATTCAAGCCAAAAACAATTGCTAGTGGACATTCACGTTTAGTCATTTTCAATATCTTAGTAAATGTCTGTCTTCTTATTTTTGTTTTGCCTCGTATTTTTGTCCAGAAAAAATCATTGTTGTATGCAAATCAGGAAACAACAGCAGCCAGCAGCCCTTTCACTACAACATCCGGTGTGTTGGAGTAGACCAAAATGTCGGCCTCAAAGGCAAGAGTTTAAGCATCTCACTGCCTGTGGTTGTATGATGTCACCCTGAGTTGTCAGAGGGAAAGAGAAATGATGTTCTGATGTGAAGAAGCCCTTAGCCATACCTACTGCACCAATTAGCATCAAGATGCAGGAAAGAAACAGGTTTGACCCAAAGATCACTCAGTTGCCGGCTTTAGGAGAATGTGGATCCTGGCTTCTCGGCTGAGCTGCGGCTGCTGCTAAAGCTCAGCTGCTGAAGGCACATGGCCCGTTCAGAAAGCAGCAGGATGATCGCTCTGAGATTTGGAAGCTGGTTTCACACATGCTTTCTTTCCCTGATTGATCGCAGTGAGACCGCCTTCCTGAGGCTACGTCAGCACACGCTGCGCATTTGGCTGTTTCAGCTCTCTGATCCTTGATCCATTGCCAGAGAGCCTGGGTCAGTGGGACAAGGGGACCAAGAGCAGCAGGGGCTGGGGAGTGAGCAGCCTGCAGGCTTGAGCAGGAGGGGTGGGGATGGAGGCGGCAATCTCTGAGGGAAAGGGTTTCCCTTGATGAAAGACTAGATAGAAAACATTTTCTTATGTTCAGAAATAAACTACATCTCTAATTTTGAAATCTTCAAAATAGAAATAGCATCTCATCATAGCCTTTTCATTTTCCATCCCTACAAAGTTATACTCAGAGACACAGAGATTTACTAACATTGAAGCAAGCGTGTCCGTAAAAACATTCTCAAAAGAAATTACCAAAGAACTCACGTCTGTGCCACTTGGATCAAAGAATTTCTCTTTGTGTTTCCAGTAGAGTTAAAAGGTTTTTTTTGCAGACCAATTTCTTTAGAAGATGTTTATCTATTAAATAAATTGTGTGAAGCCTTTTTACTTTCCCTCCTATCTCCATATCTGCTGAAACCCTAGTCTCTGACTCTGACATCCTACTGGGTAAGAATACTCTGTTTTCCCAACATTTCATTGCAAAAGAGCCTTTCATGACCAGAAAACAAAATTCTCACAGATTTTTCTACCACCTTAGAGAGCCAAGGGGTGAGGACTCCCATTTCATCTTCTGTACAGAATCCTTCCAGTTGAACCATCATGGTTGTCCACAGTATGCCTTGGATGGCTTGTACAAATACGAGCGTTAGAAAACTTAATGGTTTCCAAAGTTAAGACAATAAGAGTTGTGTTTGAGCAATCTGAATAAGAACAGAATAATTTCAGGAAAACAGATTTATTTATGTCAAACTTTTTTTATTTTATTGAGAAACAAATGTCAATGAGACAGTTTCCAAGTTGATTAACAGGACATTTTCAATAATTACTTCATTGCACATTGTTACCTTCTCAGTAGTCAATCGGTCATCCACAGCACAAGAAGCAGCCAGAACATCCCGTCCAAACGCTACTACTACAAATCCTTCCTCTCATTGAACCAAGCAAAAGCAGCCGTATACCTATCCTTACTATTCTCTATATACAAATACAAAATGGTCCTTTTTCTATATCCCCCCCTCTCCAGCTCAGTCCTGTCAGAGATGGGTATTCTATTGGCATCTGAATATTATAGGTGCTTAAATTCAGAAAAACAATCCAACACTACTATTGTAGACTACTGGACTGTGTTATATCAAACTTATCATCAATTATTCTCAGCTCTAAAATTTCTTGGGTCCTTTCATTACACCCAGAAAGCCCCATCCTTTTAAGCTTCATTAAAATATAGTATATTTATTTCATTTATTAATTCATTTCATGTTCAATGAACAACTATGAATTATTTTCTCAGTTCCTCAGTCAACATCTTTACTCACTTCCGGTGCTTTGATTTAGTGAAAGGACCATGATGCATTTGTATAATTTCTGCAGTACCACATAGTTTTGCTAAATCGGCTTTGCAAATGGTACCAGTTTAAGGTCTACTATGGCCTTCCTTAGTCTTATTTTCAGTTGTCTGCTTGTGTGTCACTTCCTTCCAGCAGAAAGGACATGTATCTTTCTACCAGTTGCCCATCTAGAGTGCTGAGTAGGGCCCTGGAAAATCATGTCCAAGAGAAGCTTCAGAATGCTTGGGATGAGATCCATGCAGATATAGGTGATGAGACTAACATGAGATCCGCGAATCAGAGCAGGCCTGGATCCTGTGGACACTGGCCTTGTGAGGAGCCAGCACTGAGACCCAGAGAAGCACACAGAGCAGATGCACGGGACAGGGAAGAAGAGCTTGGTGGGATGCAGAAAAGGCCAAGAAGAGCTAAGAATTACCTGCAGGGCTGGAGAGATAGCTCAGCAGACTAAGTGCCTGCTTAGGCAAGCACAGAGACCAGGGTTCGATCCCCAGCACCACATGCTGTGCCAGCCCTGCCCCCAGGCACGCTGAGCTGTTATGGCATCTGGGCATGGTGGTACAAGCCTGTTATCCCAGCTTTGAGGAGGGTGAAAACAGGAGGATCACTATGAGTCCAAGCTGCATAGTGAAACTCTGTACCAAATATATAAATTAAAAAAGAATTACCTACAGCCACCAGAAGCTAAGATGAAGCAAGGGGGAGCATCCTTTGCATCTTTAGAGAGCATATGACTCTCACAACAACTTGATTGTGGACTTCTCACTTCCAGGACTGTTGAATCTCTGTCTTTGTAAAGCCTCAGCATGTGGCACTGTAACAACAGCCATCAGAAAGGAACATAGAGTCTGCTTAGATCTCCAGAAGGTGTGACCCTCGCTCCTCAAGCCATACCCCAGGAATACAAATATAAATTTCCTCGTTTCCTTGTTTCTTATATAAGGAAATATTTCTTATAATATTTCTTATAATTTCTTATAATTTCCTTATTTCTCTGGTTAGGAAGAACCAAAACCTAGATATCCCACAACCTCTTGAGCTGACTAACAGTCTCTAGTTTCCCAAGAGATCAAGTCTGAAATAGAATCAATGGAGCTATTCATTATATTGGAAGAATACCCACCAAAAGGCAATTTGGTCTTACTGCTATTCCAGTAAATCAGGCAGGCCTATTCACTCCCATGACATAGCCACCATAGTGAAGCCCCGGATCTTTGGCATTTCAAAGCCACAGAAATTTTTCTTCTTACTGGGAAACCCCCAACACTTAGTGGACGTCTTCACCACCATAACTTCAGAAGCATCTCAATACAGCTGTCCCAGGACTGGCAGCCTCTGAGAATCACTACTTGTACTCTTAGCATGGTGGTAATTGCTAGCCACAGTGGGTCCGATGTGCACTTTACTCTGCACTCTGTGTAGGTCCCCATTGTCTCTGAAGTGTGTATCCCATCCTTAAACAGCATCTAGGTTCTTTCCTAACTGGACCTCACAGTGTTCCTATCTCTGTGTTACCCCATGAGCGGCTCACTACGAGTCAAAGCAAAGCCCTCAAGGCTGGAAGCCACCACAAGACACATATCAGAATGATTGGGAAAGGTTCTGTAAGGGATAGAGTGCTAGGCTCCATCCAGAGTTGTCTGTAAAGGGCTGAGGACTGTGTTGTTCTGAGGTACGAGCCCATGGTCCAGGATGGAGACCCTCAGCTCCAGGCAGTCCTGAGTATTCTTCCGTGAATCAGATTTTAATTAAGGGAGTGGTGTCGCTCACAGCTCACTAGGCTCCTTGCCTTGCTAATGCCTTAGCCAGCACTCTTTCCTTGAGCAGACTAAATTCTTTTCCATCAGGGTCTTTGTAATTCCTTTGTGCTATTCTTGAAACACTTCTGCCTTTCATCATCTTGTCTCTGCCTCTTTCTCATAACGAAAGTCTTAATTAATTTCAAATTTCCTTCTCAGAGAAGTACCTCAGCTGTCCAGCCAGGAGGAAGCAGTGTCTCCTCTGAAGCCCTCTCTTGTCAGCCTGTATTATGTTTATCTTTTTTCTGGGTTAGTGTCCTTTCTACCACCAGTGTGCATGGAACCCCAGCCCTTGGTCAGAGCCAGAGAAGGTGGGAATGTGAAGAAGAAAGGTCATGAGGTACCACGCAGAAGAAGAGGCAATGCAGGCTTCACTTTGCTTTAAAAAGTCAGAAACTTGATTAGAAAATAGCTATTGGTTTTTTCTTCCTCCTCCTCTTCCTCTTCGTCCTCCTCCTTCTATCTCCTTTTTTTTTTTTTTTAGACAGAGTCTCACTAAATCACTCCTATACCCAGACTGGGCTAAACCCTGTAATTCTCATGCTTCAGCCTCCCTTAATTCTAGGATTACAGGAGGGCACTACTGTGCCTGGCCTTGGTCTTCTCTTATGAAACCACATAGGAAAGCCAAATCCCTCAATCTCATGTAAACACATGAAGAATACAACTCACTATAATAAAAAACTGGACAATATAGGGCCAGCCAGATAGCTCAGCAGATTAAAGCACCTGCTTAGTCAGACACAGGGACCAGGGTTCAATCCCTCACATGCCCTGCTGGCCCCACCCCAGGCACGCTGGGAGGGCAAATGAGACTGGGCTGGTGGCCCGTGCCTATAATCCCAGTGCTTGGAAGGCTGAAAACAGGAGTCACTAGGAGTCTGATCTGTGTAGTGAGACCCTGTAGACCCTGTACTAAATACATTTTTTTTAAAAAGAACATGGCAATACAGAGTTTCCCACTGCTAAAGTCTAAACTGAAGTATAAGGGATACTGGATTGGAAAACAACACACAGTCCTGTTTATACCTCACCTCCCACTTTCCACATATTTACAAATGTATTACAATGATATCCAAGATTGAGAAACAACTACCGTGTAGTTTTCCACAACAGATGTGCCAGCTGAATGCCACTGGGAACCCTGAGTGACGTTAGCGCTGGATGTACTAAGAATAGACAAAGCAGTACACATGTATGATAAAAATATATTCGTCTTCTTTAGCCATCAGGGAAATGCAAATCAAAGCCACTCTGAGATTCCATCCCATCTCAGTCGGGAAGGCTATCAGAGAATTTACAAAAAGCAGCAAAACGTGAGGGAAACACTGTGCAGCTAAAGTGTCTTCACGACACAAAGCCGGAGTTCCAGCCCTCTTGCTTTTTAAATTAAATCTGGAATGTCCACGGTGCTGTGGGTAAGGTGATTTAACTTCTGTCCATCAACAGTGCAATAAACATGTTCACTCTGAAGAAACGGTGTTGCTGCTTCACGTTGAGCCCAGTCTGGTACCTCCCAAACAGGCTGACCAGACAGACACCGAAGCCCTTGAAAAGGACAAATTGGGTTATAAGTGTGACACAAGCTCACTATAAATGCTGTGTAAAAAAGAAATATATTTTATTCCTTAGTGCAAATTTTATTACAGAAGAACACAGAGTGTACTCTCCTTTAATGTTCTCACACAAAATTGGACCCTGCTAATAGACTCACAGCAGAAAAAGTTGCAGTTGATGTTGGCAAAGAGAAGAAAATGTACCATTTGTTGCTAGAAGAGTTGATATTCATTGCAAAAGTACTACGTGTCACTCATGTCACACAGGGCTGTTTATGTATAGTGTTTTTATATAGCACACATGGCCAGCGTGTGGCATGAGCTCCATTTTCAGACAGACAAATTGAGTCTCAGCAAGATGAATTAGGGACGGACCTTGGAGAGCAACCATCCCCGTTGTCCCTTCCCTTGGAACAGATCCTTTCCATTCACAGGATCTGATGTACCTTTCAGATTTTGTTTATTCTTTCAGGTTCTTGCTAACATATGCTCTGTTTTTAGTTACCCCTTGTCACTAATGTCACCCTGTGCTTTCAGAAACTCAAACTTTATATCTGCTGTGAGGACCACATGGAGGGCTTGATCTAGTGTGCTCTTACAGTACCACCAGCAAATTCCAAGGGTGTTTCTCTCTGTGATCTATCAGGAAAAAATCCTCAGCTTAAATCTAAACATTTCTCCTTCCATCACCATTTGGTACACTCTGACCACACACAGTAAAATAGCAATCCTTGCAATGGTCTTGCAATGTAAGTCTTCATCCATTGAGCCTTCTTAAGCTCTCTGTAAAGAATATGTGGGGCCAGGGAGATGGCTCAGTGGAATAAGCACTTCCCTAGCAAGCGTAAGAGTCTGAGTTCAATCCCCAGTTCCGCAAAAA
>NDGM011029208.1:0-12700 GCA_002564305.1 Octomys mimax
ACAATATGCAATGTATTAATTATTGAAACTGTGCTAGTAATCAGTTTTGAAACTGTCTCATTACTATGTTTCTCAATAAAATTATTTTTTTTTAAAAAAGAAAAATTCTTCAGAAAGTGGTGAAAATGGTGGGATAACTGTGTTTGAAGTAAGGGGCACTGTTTGCAGGCAGATTAATGGCAATGTTTTTTGTTATAGTAATTTTTTATATAACATTCACTGTTTATTTCCATTACCCACTCACTACTTTGCTGGAAAAGGGACAACTAATGTGACAGAAACTAGAAGCCTGCAGTTGAGTCAGGAGCAAGCGACTGGAGGCACATGAACATGGTCACAATAATATCAGAAAAGTAAGGAACCAGGATATGATAGGATGTGCTGGTCAGCTCCAAAGGGGACTGCAAGCCTGTTTTAAGATTATAAGTCAGTTTACTGTCCTGCATATTTTGAATCTGAGGCAAGAGGTGGTCAAACAACCTCTCTTCCTATCTTCGCTTAGAAGCTGTAAGATAAAGGGTAGGCAGCGATACGAGGAGGACCCTTGGGCTTCATGGAGAGCAGTCAGTAGATTTGGGGGCCAGGCACATAGGACTGGACTTGATGACTGAGCCCTTTCATGGCAAGGATTCCCTCTGGTCTGAAGATTCTGTACCTTCTCTCTGAGACTGCATTTGGAACAGCAGTAATGAAGCAAAAACATCTTTTTCATATTAGGGCCTCAAAATGTGGTCATGTTTAGTGGATGTGGTTTGGCTAAAGTGTGCGCTTGTACAGCAGCAACACCCCCCACCCCTGCAATAGGCGCTGGCTGTGGGAGAGCCAGAAGGGGTCAGGGACCCACAGTGTGAAGGAGATGGAATGCGAGCAACAAGGAAGGATCGATAGAAAGTGTGAGAGTCCCTGGTCCCCGCCTCCCTCAGACAAGTGTCCAATTTAATTGCTAGGAAAAGGCATGCAAGATTCACCCAATAAGTAAAGCTGCTATGGCTGTGAGGAAGTTACCAGAACAGGTGGAAAAATATGCTTTTTTGTAAGCATGACAAAAGCCTCTGTGCGTGTGTGTGTGTGTGTGTGTGTGTGTGCACGCGTGCATGTGTGTGTTTCTTAGACATTTGTAGGTGAACATCCCTACAGGAAGAACAAATTCAAATTACGCAGGCTAGCAGGAAGCATACTATTTCATGATACTCAAGTTCTAATCTTTAAAATGATGTGCAATTTTGGTTTCTACTCTATGACATATCTTTGAAATACACTGAAAAACCAAAGGTTAATGCAAAACTGAGGCTCTGAATCATTGATCTATAATCTGCTTACTTCTAGAAACTTAGCCCCAACTGCCAATACAAGTACGAGGTTGTGGCTGAGAAAGCACTATTTTCACAAAGTTTGCCTGGTGATTTTCCATCAAAGTAATCTCATCCAGAAATTTTTTTTTCAAAACTCAGTATGATTAGTCTGAGACAGCAAGCTTGTCTTCTGTGGTACAACTATGGTAAATATTATTTGTGAGGGGCTGAATTGATGGGGAACCTCGTTCCACACTTGCACTGTGTGAACAGAAGTTCCTGCACAGAATTTGAAAACAGTCTTTTGTTCCAGATCATTTTCTTTCTTACTACATGTTTGTAGTGCACAAAATGCAGACAAACTAAGAAATTGTCATCACATACTGATTTGCCCCATTTCAAATTTGTCTTCTAAGAGCATGCTCCTTAAACAACAGGAAACTACATATTTTATTCTGATTCCAGACATATGCATGTTGCACATTATTTTATGCACTGAATAAATTACTACTGAAAGCAGAAAAGAAAAATCAAAGTCAGGGAGAACCATATTTGATCACTGATTTCAGTTTACATGGTTTTTTTTTTTTCAATTTATGTATTTGGTAGAGTCTTGCTATGCAGCTTGGACTCATAGTGATCCTCCTGTTGTCAGCCTCCTTAGCACTGGGATTACAGGCATGTGCCATCACACCTGGTTTTGGTGGCTAGTTCAACATGGTCGGGGGTGGGGCCATCACAGCATGTGGTGACAGGGATCAAAGCCTAGTCCCTGCGCTTGCCTACGCAGGTGCTTAGTCCACTGAGCTGTCTCTTACATGTTCTTTTATCTTGACCTTTCTATTTGCCCATATGACCTTTGATTTCCCTGGCTGCAATATAGAACGTAAAAATGGAACAGAACTTTTAAGTTACTTGGGCTGGCCAAATAGCTCAGTGGATTAAAGTGCCTGCAAGCAGGGGCAGGGCTCAGGGGTTCCATCCCCAGGCCTGCTGTGCCGGTATTGTTCCTGGGGCGCGGTGAGATGGTGATGGAGACTGGGAGTGGTGGTGTGCGCCTGTAATCCCAGCTCTTGGGAGGCTAAAAGCAGGTGGATCACTGTGAGTCTGATCTAGTAGTGAAACCCTGAATATCCTGTAGACCCTTCCCCCAGAAAAACAAAGAAATAAACAAACAAAAACTTGTTAGGTTGTTGTTAGTATTGTTGAGAAAAATAACATGTTGGTTATCTAATAAAGATATTTTATCATTAATTACTAATGCCAATCATCAACCTATATATGACATTATCTTCTTTTTAAGAGGAAAAATATGATCAAAAGAAATGTTATCTTGGACTATATCACAAGAAAGCTCTCAAGTTTTTAGACCTGTTTTTGAACTGTGGAGTTGTTTTGTTATACCAAACACTCCTAAAAACTGTTTTGTCTATACAGGTGAAGTCATGCTGGTATTCATTTTCATATAGAAGTTGAATTTATTTTGAAACTGTTTTTTATTTATTTAAAACCTTGTCATATGAAAGACAGATTTTTTGGTAGCTCAGGTGCTTCATATTTTGGAAGTTCATGTGCAGAGCAATTTTAAAAGATATATGTGGAGTAAAAAAATATAATCACATCATGTTTTGCAGATTTAAAGGAGTTTGAATTTTCTGGAATACAATGCACATACAAGGTAGAGACCAGATGTAGCATGGACTTTAATTTCTCTGCGTGCAGAAATTATACTATATACAGTATAGTTTATACATATAGGTGTAGATCTGCTTTTGCATAAATTTATGAATGTAGAACAGAAATTGCCTAAATGGTGGAATAAGCATAGACCCAGAAGTTAGACTTAAGTTGCAAACCTTCCCAACTGCCAGCTGACTATGTTATTAAACTTCTCTGGCAATGTGCCTTCATCTGTAAGATGGGAGAAATCATTCCTTTTAGATTGTTCTAAGAATTAGCTATAAAACAAAAACCCATGTACAACAGGAGCTCAATAAATGCTATCAACTTCATTAGAATGTGATCTATATTTCATTTCTTATTTGAATATTTTAAATGAAATTTTTCTCATACGCAATTACCAAAAATATTCCTGTATCTGGAACTGGCAAATATCTTTAACTAAGTCCTAGAAGTAAAATATAGCAGTGGCTGTTGCTCCTCCTCCTTTGAAAAAAAAAAAGCATAAATAAATCAGAACACAACAAAGAAATGCACGAATTTAAACCATTTCTAATTTTACATATTATATCAAATTATATCTAGGCGATGGGCTGGGGGTTAGCTTGGTGGTCTCAACTCCTGCCTGGTAAGTGCAGCGGCCCGGCTTCTATCCTCAGTACAGCATGCTGTGCTGGCCCTGGAATGCTGGCTGTTAAAAACAGGTGCAGTGGCTCATGCCTGTAATTCTAGTGCTGGGGAGGGTAAGACAGGAGGGTCACTAAGAGTAAATAAATAAATAAATAATATTTTAAAAATTAAAATTATATTTAGAAAAATCCAGAGAAATTAGATTTTTTTTTTGGTGGAACCAGGGATTGAACTCAGATCCTTGCACTTGCCAGGTAAGTACTTATTCTACTAAACCACCTCCCCGGCCCCTGAGAAATTAGAATTTATTATTGTCAGTTTCACCACTTTTATTTCTAATCTTTTGACTTGTCCATTTCAAAACATTTTATCATTTTGTAAAGAGAATTTATGAGGCAATATTTAACTTTATTCTTTAGGGTACTTAAATTTTATTTTGATCACTGCTAGCTGATTGACTCCAACAAATTTAACTTTGTTTTATCTCTAGTACAACTCAGTGATTCAAGTTGTCACTGAGTTCTAAAAGCTGATCCTGGGAAGGGTAACAATGCAATTTATGATCTATCTTGAGACTCCTTAAGATAGAACAGTAAGAGATGAGTAATTATGCTGAAATAATATGGATAAACCAGAAACATCCTGGCCATCTGTAACACACTGTCACTTTACTTCTTACAGCTAGTGGTCTGACCATGCCACATGCTCACCTAAAATCCTGGCTGAACACTGTTCTTTCTATAACAAACTTTTATGAACTTGACATTTAAACTCACTTACTGTAAAGTCATTCCAATTACCTCACTCTTGGGAAGATGATTTCATTAGCTGAGGTGAAGCTCTGAATTTATTTCTGTGCTTCCTCAGTGATGACCCTAAGATGGCAGGGAAGTCTTTGCCTCCTCAGTCTCACTGCCAGCTCCTTTGAAACGGTCCTCTTTCAATGGCAAGGGGATTTGTGCCCTCACATCTGGCATTCTGCCCCCCCCCTGCTTCTGTGACAGGCCCTTGCTCTTCTCAGCTCTCTTAGGCAATGAACTGCTCTGCTCACCAGCCTCATGACTCCATCACTGCCTCAGGTTGCTTTTCGTTATCACAGGAGAACCTAAAGCTTTACCCATAATGCTTTGGAAGACACAACCGAGATTCCCTTCTACAGCATGTAAAAGAATTACATTCTATTTAAAAGCAGAGTGTGTGCACTGAGTTGCCTTTCTCTTCACCTCATTTGCCATTCAGGATAAACAGAATCTACTCCAGAGATAGGCGGTAAAATTGGAGAGACACAAGGTTCTGGTCTGAGAGGTACAGTGCATGCAAATCAATTAGCAGAAATAGGAACACTTGTTAAGGAACAATCGTTGTGAGAAGTGAGGTCCTGCTAGTACCTGGAAACACTGATTTCTGGAAACACAGCTGTTGTACCATAATTAAATGCCTGATTCAGATCTGTTTATGAAATATCACTTTTAAATTATATTTCTTGTAAATGACAAATCATTGTAATACATTTATGGAGTACAATGCGACGCTCTGATATATGTACACAATGTAGAATGATTAGATCAAACTAATTAATGTAGCCAGCACCTTAATTCCTGAGTGGCTTTTGTGATGATACATTTGCAATTCACTTAATTGTTTTGAAACACACAATATATCATTAGAGATGGTAGTCACCCTGCTGTGTAATAGAGACCTCAAAGCTTAGAATACCTGTCCTGTTGAAGCCCTTTCTTCAGCCGTCAACCTTCTATTCCCTACTCAGCACCCCTAGATTCACCCTCAGCCATTCTACTGTTTCCATGAATGCACTTCCTTAGATTTCATCTGTAAGTGAGGTTCTGCAGTATTTGTCTCCATGCCTGTTTTATTTCACTTATCACAATGTCCTCTAGGTTCATTCCTGGTGTCTCAAATGACAAGATTCCTTCTTTATCTTCTTTTTTTAAAGTCACAGTTTATAAACCAAAAAAGAAAACAAGTGAAATTGAAATTTGTCTAAGAATGGACATTTTCCATGTTGTGAGTGTGAGAATCCTTTGAATCCCTGACAATGAAATCAAATTAATGTCCAGGCTAGAACTGATGTTAAGAATGGTGTTGACAGTTTTTCTGCTTATGCACAGGACTTTAATACTCTGTACTACTGAAATGCAAATTAAACGGGCATAAATGACTGGTTTTGAGATGAATCACCAAATCTATGAAAGCCATCCTTGCATGAGCAACATCACTACTGTATGGCTAGGTAGGTATTTTCACCTTAAATTATAAACTAAGTCACATACACAAGAGAAAATGTATGCATGTAACTTATGCAATTGGATAGCTTTGCAAACCTGAGAAAGATAAAAGGGCAGCAGATACCCTGCTATCAGTGCTGTGTCTAAAGTATCAAGCTTCTGCCAATGTTTAGGAACTTCTTCTTGAACTGTAAAATGACAGAGTGAGCTGGTACTCATATGCAGATACAGGAGAGCTGTCAACATTTTTCCCAAAGATAATGAGTTCATAGCACAGAGCACAGAGTAGAGTCAACCACAGGTATCTGTGGATGAGTGAAGGGCCCGCCGTGTGGGCTCCTGTCTGCCTCTTCCCCACTGGGACTAGAACGCACGTGCCAGCATTAAAGAGAACCCAAATGTGCTTGCCTTTGTGCTTTAGCTTACATGGACCAAACTGCAGGTTGTCAGCCTGATCATCTCTCTGCACCCACAGGCTTTCCAGCCTACCCACCCGCTTCGACTCAGCTTAACAGAACTATCCCTGCAACCCACTCCTCCACCAAAGGCTCACACACAGCTTTCTTACTAGGAGGCCTTCTCTGCTCTCGCCTCTGTCGTTTGTCTCCCATCCATACAGTACCCTTTTCCACTATCATATTCACCCATAGAACAATCTGGACACATCAACAGCCTACACACACTGAAGAAAACAAAGTAACAAACTACCTACAGATTCGCACTTGTCTCTTCCCTCGCTCACACAGGCGACTCCCTTACTCACTGCCTCCTTCTGTCTTCCTACCCTCTCTTTGTATTAATTCACTGTTTTTCTCTGCCTTGCATGATGGGTTTCTATTTTAGCCATTTCTCCTTTCCTAAATTTAGTGACTTATCTTTTATTTCCTCTTTTCTTTACCAATTTGCCATAATGTTATTAGTATCTGTCTAATATCGGCCAAGCCATCATTAAATAATTATTAAGTACTAATTCTGTGCTGGGATACCAGGTACTAGAGGTAAGGAAAGCTGCACACTGCTACTCTTCCTCCATCCCCATCAGCGTCTTTAAAGACCTTAAGGTAACAAGGAGACAGACTTCGGGGTAATGGGAGCCAATCCAGGAATGGTGGCAGACAGGAGAGTAGGAGGGGAAAGGAAGTAAACACTATTAAAATGTGATATGTGTACATATCAGTTCCCTGAAAGAAATGTGATCATTATGTTTTGCACATGTATACTAATAAAAAGTAGAAACAATATAGCATGAACACCCAGAATGCCAAGCTGGACTCCATGAAATTCACCTCCTTCTTCTACAAACCTTTGACTCTGTTAGATAAAATATCACACTGGAAATGTCTATTGAGGAGGGAAGGAAAAGAAGGTCCCAAATGTCAAAACATAAGAGAGAAGGGAGCACAAGAATAGGGACAGAAGGGCCATGAGCTGGCAGAATGGCGCTGTGAGGAGGGCTCCGGGGCCCCGGAGCTTGGATCTCCACAGCCATGTTGGACAGAAGACAGATTCTTAGCCTGTAGAAGGCTGAGCTGTGGAAGCAACCCCAGGCATCATAAGCTGAGATCATGAAGAAGGCCAGGGTAATCCTGCAAGAGTGTCAAATAGGTCCATCAAGCATGACAAAGGCACAGAAACATCACCACAAATGAAGAACTAGTGGATGAAATGCCTGGCACTGAACTCTTGGAGTTTTTAAAAATTTCTCAGCTATCATTCGCAGGACTTGTTCCCCTTCGCAGCCCCATCAGTAGTGTACGGGGGCTCTAGCTCCTTTCCATGCTTACTATGGGCCACACAGAGAAGCAAAGCCACAACAAATTTGGTGGTCACTGGCCAATGCATTGCCCTTATTAAAAACAAGAACAAGAACAAGAACAAAAACAAAACCAACACCCTAAAGCTCTAAGGTTCTAGCAGTGGACCGCTGACTAGGGCTGCTCAGTAACAGTGCCAGACCCACTGCAGGGCTTGCTTCTTCCTTGTAGCTCAGGTCACTGGCTTCAATTCCATCATCACCAGGCTAAGCCCAAAGTGAGAGACTTATATTTTAACTCTAAGCAAGTACTTGTCATGCGTACCTTGTATTGCCTGTGTAGGAGTGGGCTAAATAATTAATTATAAGCAATTGTGAGAAAACATCAAGTGGTGAATAGGAGAAAAGCTGATTAAATAAAAATAAGTTGTTTCAGAGCTATAAAATTTAGTTCTTATTATTAAAGGAAAAATTTGAAGGTCATATTTTTGATCCAGCACAAAACCTGACTATGCAGGAACTACTTCAAAATAAATTTCAAATTTAGAGTGAGACAAAGGTCAGCATATGAGAAAGACACTGTGACACTTCATGTTCACGCACCTAATTAGAGTTGCAAGTTAGATAAAACATGAAGTGATGGAGCTAAAAGGGAAATTAAAACTTTATTACATCTTGAAAATGTAATCATGCTTTATTGTTAACCGGTGGAACAACCAGAGAACAAAGCAACAGCAGCAACAACGAAAAAGATAGAAATACCTAGAACAACAGCATTAACTAACTTGATTAAGTAAAAGTCATAAAATTATACAAAAAAAATCTTCAGATTTGACATTCTTTTCAAATTCTCAAGAAGTGCTCACCAATTCACATCATGTTGGTGCTTAAAATGATTTTAATCAATTTCAAAATTTTACAGAAATTGCCTGACCACAACAGGATAAAATTATGCACCAAGAAATAACATGCTGAGGGCCAGCCAAAGAGCTTAGCAGACTAAAGCACCTGCAAGCAGGCACAGGGAACAGGGGTTCAATCCCTGGGCCTGCCATGCTGGCCCGCCCCTGGAGTGCACTAAGAAGGCAATTGAGACTGGGCGTGGTGGCGCATGCTTGTAATCTCAGCTCTTGGTAGGTGGATCACTACAAGTCCAATCTAGTAGTTAGACCCTGAACATCCTGTGTACCTTTCCCTTAAATACAAAACAAAAACAAAAAAATAACATACCTACAAGTATCTACATGTTCAAATGGGAAAGGGAACTAGGAAGAGGGGATGGGAAGAAGATGAAAGGGAAAAGAAAGAAAAATGAGAAAAGAAGAGAAAAAAGAAACAGCTTTTGTAAATGATGAGGGAAAGATGAACGGAGTGCAGGGGAGATTGTTATGGTTTGTGTCTAGGTGTCCCCCCCAAGCCTCTTGCAGTGTGGAGTTTGCTATCAATTATTGTGGGTATGGATGCTGCTGCTCTGGGGCAGGTAATTTGCAGTGCAACATAAGGAGGGGAGAGAGGCTAGCTAGCTGCCACTCCCTGCTTTCTCTGCTCTTTGCCACCACCATGAAAGGCTGCTCTCTGCCATGTGCTGCTCTGCCTTGGAACCAGCTGAGTCATGGACTGAAACCTCCACCAACTGTGAGATAAATAAGTCTTTCCTTCCTTCATTGTGAGTGTTGGCTATTTGACCCAGCAATAAGAGAAAAGTAACTGAGACAGGGTGCAAATGGGGAAAACAAGAAGAAAGACATGTGACATACAGGTACAAATTCCTCCCCCCCTTTCTTATTTTTTTTGTATTTTAGGGAAAGTTCTACAGGGTGTTCAGGGTCTCACTACTAGATTGGACTCATGGTGATCTGCCTGTTTACAGCCTCCCAAGAGCTGGGATTATAGGTTCACACCACCATGCACAGTCTCAATCGTCCAGAGGTGGGGCCGGTATAAACGCCCTTTGAAATGATCGTTATCTAAGATGTAACAATAAACTTAATTGTTTAAAAAATAATATGCTTAGAATAACTCATCCTTTTAAAAACATACAGCACAGGTGAAATTAGAAAATATTAGAATGAAACAATAATTAAACTATAAAATATAAAAAATTTGAAGAGGGAATTGATGCAGTAAATAGAGAGAAAATTATCTTTAAATTCCTGCATTAAAAACAGAGTAATTTCTGAAGAGACTGGTGTTATGGTGTGTATCTAGTTGTCCCTCAAAGCCTCATGTAAATCACGTGGTGGTAGCCACTTGAGGAGCAGTGTGAGGCTAGAGAGGCGGGGTCAGAGGACCAGGGCGGGACTTGAGGGGAGGGGCTAGAGAGGTGTGAACCATTAAACTGACAGCATGCACCTCCATAGCGCCCCCAGGCCTGGTGGCCTCTCTTGGAGAGATGTGGAGAGCGTCATCGGGACTCGGCAGCACCCCAGGCTCTCCTCCAGTATCTTGAAACCTCCAGTAACTGTGAGCTAAATAAACCTTTCCTTCCCTCACTTTGAGTGTCGGGTATCTGTCCCAGCAATGAAAGAAGAGTAACTAATACAACTGGTATCTTTTCATTTTAAGAAATAAGAAAAAGAAAAGCCAAAAGCCAGAAAGAAGAAATTAATGATGACAAGGAAAGGCAATATAGGAACAATAGAAGTAGAGAGAGTTAAATAAATCAAAGCTCATTCTTGTATGTATGAAAGATCAAGACAGTTAAAGACATCAATTAAGGACAAAAACAATACAATTTATAACATCAGGAATAAAAGATGTTTTATTGCCACTGATCCTACAGATAATAAAAGGTTAATGAGAGGGCATTTTTATAAATATTTGGCTGGTGTTGATCATCAATAAGAATAGATAAGTTCTTTGAAAAACAAATTTATCAAACCTGACAGAAAAAGAAAGATAAAACCTTACTATCCCTTTATGGTAAATACATTTAATTCGTAATTCAAAATCTTTTTGCAAACCATCTTACAAAAACAAAACAACAAACCAAACAAAAGTCAATAACAAAAATGAATGAATTGTATAAAACCATTAAGGAAAAATTATATCAATTTTATTATGTTATTAATGAGGAAAAAAGGAAGAGATATATTCTATCTTTACTCTGATTTCAAAAGTTGCCAAAGACTTTAAGAAAATTAACAACATGATCTTCATAAACAAAATGCAGTAATTTATAAAAAAAAATGGTAAATCAAATCTTGCAACACATTAAAAGTTATCTAGGTATCAGACAAACAAGACTGGTTTAATATTAGTCATATACCTCACCATGTAAATGGAACATAAAAGAAAGGACTCTTTTTTAAAAAATTGTTTGTTCCAGGGCCTCACTAGACAGCTCAGACTCTAGTGATGTGCTGTTTTCAGCCTCCCCAGTGCTGGGAATACATGCATGTGCCACCATGCCTGGTTTCAGTGGCCAGTTCAGCGTGCCCAGGGGTGGAGCTGGCATGGCATGTAGTGTGGGGATCAAACCCCGGTCCCGGTGCTTGTCTAAGTAGGTGGTTATCTGCTGAGCTATGTCACTGACCCCAAAGGACATGTTATTATTTCAATATTTACAGTAGAAGCACTGGACAAATCTTGACATACGTTAATTATTAAAAGCCCAAGCAATGTAGGAATTAAAGGTAATGTGTCCACACTACAACTCCACAGCTGCCATTATACTTAAAGGAAACTTTTCCTCTAGATTTTGAGAACTTTTCCTCTAGATTTTAAACAACATAGATGTCAATATCCACTCTGACTACTAGATGAAGAACACACGTCAACCTCTACTTCATAGAAAACAGAAACTTTTTAAGCAAGATTGTATTTTTAGTACAAGTGGAAAATAAAAGACATCTTACTGTCTAGATTTAATTCTGACAAAGCAATGTGTTTCTTTGAGATGCATGCATTAAATATGAATAGGTTTTCATACACTGTAAAATCTCAACACAATGATTAATTTTGGTAACCAACAAATGATTAAATCAAGAAGTCATTGAAATAATGATTCAGTTGTGATAATAAGGAATACAGTATGCTGAAAAAATAAATTTTTAGTATCAAAAATGTACTTTTTAAGGCAATTTTTGAAAAATAAGAATAGAGTATGCTTAGTAACTGAAGGATTTTTCTTTCAAAATATGAGTAGATAAGTAATTTAAAATTAAAGTTCAGAGAGCTGACAAGGTAGCTCAGTGGGGTAAGCACACGCTTAGGCAAGCACAGAGACTGGGGTTCTATCTCTGGCACCACATGCCACACTGGCCCTGTCTCCAGGCACACTGAGCCAGCTACTAAAACCTGGCATGGTGGCACATGCCTGTAATCCCAGCCCTGGGGAGGCTGAAAATGGGAGGATCACCATGAGTCAGAGCTGCATCATGAGACCCTGTACAAAATACATAATAAATAAATAAATGAATAAATAAATAGTAAAGTTCAAAATTGATGCCAAATTAAAACGTTATATTAAACAGCTACAAAAATAGGCAAACTTTTTCAACAATATGTTGCTAAAAATAGTAGAGTGAAAAATAGAAGATAGTGTTTCCCCACATATCTGACCCTACAGTAAGCATCAGAGTGTGATATGTATGTATAATCTTACTACCCAGAAGGCATAGAACTATGAAATTGACTAACTGATAAGTCTTTCCTATTTTAAAATTTAAGTAGGAAATCCATATGTGACGGTTTTGTAAGTTGCTGTGTTCATTTATATTCTTGGAGAACGTTGTGTACGCTTCCTAGTCTAAAGGCACACAGGAACAATCTATATCACTGAAGGGTTTATATTTGGGGATCAAATAATAAACATATTAGATAATTATTACAATTCCTACAATGTACATCTATATTTGCATAAATTAGAACCACAACTTTTAACATATTTTTGAGAAAAACTAGTAATTCAGCGGTCATCATAAAATTGAAACAATTTACTTATTTTATTAGTAAAATAATATTTCACTTATTATTCATACATGTTTTTTCTCCATTCTTATAAGTTCTGAACATGCCCCCTTTTTCCCCAATACTTTTATTGAGAAACAAATAGCAATGAGAGAGTTTCAAACCAAATTGGTAGGACAGTTTCAATA
>NDGM011029220.1:0-11574 GCA_002564305.1 Octomys mimax
CCCATAAGTCTCCTGCTATGCCCCGGAGGTGGGACTTCCTGTCATAGCCCGGTTGCCTAGTTATTGGCACCTTTTTACCCGCCGACGTGATTTCCCTATGCCTCCACTATATACACCCAGCACCTCCCCTGAATAAATGAGACTTGATCAGAATCCTGTTTTTTCTCTATTTCTCGCATCTCCTGTCCTTTGTCCCCTCCTCAATTCCCCGCTCTTCTCTCAGGTGACCTTTGTTGACTTACCTGCTGGTCAGGACAGACTCTCTGTACTCTTGGGCCACAGGTGGGCCCAGAAGAAAACATGAGCAGAGGCAAACTTGCAAGTTAATAGATACAGTTCTGTGTAAGTAGGGATTGGCAACAAACAGGTTAAGGTAAAAAATCGAATGTGTTAAATCAATGGCATTAATTGTGAAAGAAAAGTTACAAAGGATTTCTAGGATCAGAAATACCAAGTGTTAAGCGTATACTTGTCAGTTTTAATCATTTATAAAAATAATTTTAATAGTAAACATATCAAATTTGAATTTTAGATTTAGAGTGTGTTTAATTTCAGGCATGAGTCGCATCATCAATTTTCCTTAAGTTGAAATTTCTAATTATTGATTTAAATGGCAGTATGATTTTGATTTATGTGTCTTGAATTCATTAGTTCTCTATCAGTTTAGAATTTAGTCTTGGGCTTTATGTAAATTACTTTGAAAAATACCTCATAATAGTACTGCCTTCAGTGATTCTTCATAAGGTATTTTCTCCTATAAAGTCATTTATTTGAAAATTGCCATTGAAGTTTGGAAATAGTGCATATGAATTCAAAGTAAAGGTACATTTAATAAACACGAATAATCAAATACAAATGTGTAAGAAATAAATGTATTTATGATTTTCTTTAAATAAAAAATTCATCAACATATGCACATTATTTATATATAATTCAAACAGGATTTGATAAATGAAAGTAAACCTACTCTTTAGCAAAGACGAGTCTGTCAAGCTTTCTTTCAGATTTCATTCTTTCCCATTTTTGATGCTATAGAACACAGGTCATCAAGATATATCTAAAGATCGTGGCATAAAATATCTTTATAGTATAATATTTCTTGACAGAATCAAGAAGTAACAAACCTGTGATAGGATCAAAATAGCCTTTAAGGTATTTTAAAATAATTTTTTTAAAAAGCAAGTTAACTGAAAATGAATTATTACTATTAATTTTTCAGGTAATCTAATTATTCTATTAAATATATTTCATAAAATAGAAATAATTTGATTTTTCATAAAATTTCAAATTGTGCATGAGGCTCCTAAAACTCCATGTAGATGTATCAGGGCTGGGAACTTTTTCTTTGATAGATTCCAAAGCATTATAGATTTTCCAATCTATATAAGATTGAGAAAAAAAGAGATTGTAGATACAAATAACATCAATTAAGTCTAATATGGTTGTATCAGGACCTGAAATATTTCATATAAATAAATTTATCAGTTTTATTTTACATGTTTACCACAGTTAACTTGAACAAATTGGTATAATTACATAGTTACTAGAACTAATGAGAAATGGTTTTATTTTAGCAATTTGTGATCATGGTAGGACACACAATCAGCGGTAAAATTCTCTGTGGGAACTAGTGAGAAATAGCACTAAGAAATAAATTTCAGTGAAACAGTTGTTCCTCTCACATTTTTCTTGCTTGAAAACCAGGAAACTGTGGTTAACTGTGGACCACAAGTGTGAGCGAACCCAAGGGGCATGAGCATCAGCCCAAATCTGCGAAGACACAGAAGTCTTGAAGACCAGCAGGCAGCAATCATATAAGAGATCAGTAAAGTTTCTTTTTCTCTCTGCCCTGCATTTGCACTCAGGTTTACAGCTCTACTTCAGTATCAAATCTTCCTTACACATTAGTGAGCTTGGGAGATGGTTTATGTTAAGTGTGTTCACAAAGATCAATCCTGTGGGTGACAACTGCTAGCCCTTAAACATACATGTCAGCTGTAGTGCTCATAATTTGATTATAACAGCTCTAAACTCTCTCTCAAAAAAATTGCCCAGAGGATGCCAGACCCAGGGTAATCATGCAAGTAAAACATATAACAAATATGCCAGGTTACTTTTAGATTCCTTTCACTGGGATCCACCATATCTTGTCTAGAGAAAGGGTTATATGACACATGTTAAGGCCATCACTAACTCAGTGGACGAGAAATGGCACTGCAGTGAGTCTCTCCTAAATAGCAAAGTTAAATTAATAAAATAGGCTCTCTTTAAAATCATATAACACTAGATGTGCTAACATGAGGAGCTTAAGAAACCATAAAACCTAAATGTTGGGTATATATTTCTGATTCTTCTGCTAGTATCTCAATAACAACTTAAGACATCAAATAACAGATCAATAAAATGTCACACTCAAAATTTCTCTAGATCTTACCTTTATACTCTTTGTAAAAAGTCATTACTGTCTCCTTTTGATGAAAAAAATCTTTGTTGACTGTATTCATAATTATCTTATTGAACTGATTATTTGGCCCATGAATACTTAACAGTTTCTTTGGCTTTATCTCTTCTAGACTCAAAGCTATATCCCTACCCAAGAGAAAAGTGCTTGGTGTCTATTGAGGGCCTACACATAGACCCTCTGGAGAGTATTTCTTACTGCTGATCAAGAGCTACAATCCCTTTCAGCCTGAAGAAGCCAGAGAGGTCATCACCCATTATTCCCTCATGGAAGTTTGGGTTACTTCTTCAGTGGGGGGAATGTTGTAAGCACCTGAGTTAGATAAAAATATAATAGGTAGGCAGAGAGAGCAAAGTCCTCAAACACCCACTATGGAAGACAACATACTTTAAACTATGTGACAGAGACAGATATCTCTACTATGGGCCACACCACAATACAAAAGATTAAGCAAATGCAGCCATATACCTTCCTAGGGATCAGCATCAGGTATTGGCATTCTATTTTTTTATGTAATAAAAGATAAATTTATTTTTAAATAGATATAAAGACATGAAAAAGAAAAAAAAAAACACTTAATATGCTTCCAGCCTTCAATGCTTTCACCTACTTAATAGGTGCCCAGGGAATCAAACAATCCCCACTGGAATAATGAGTTAGCTACCTTTCATTGCCTTGGAGTCAATACAATGCATAATGCATATTATTATTCTATGAATAATAGAAATTGGTTGATCCTTTACATTATGTGTATATTGGGCACGCATCTACTCAGTGTCCTCATTTGTCTGAGGCAATCATGGGTATTTGTTGTCAAATAGGATTATTGCCTTTTAAGGCAACCCATGAAACCTGATATTCCACAAGACAGTGGCAAACATAATTTCTGGACAAAAACCCAAATCTTCCATTGTGTTCAGAGTGCTACACATTTTCTGGAATATAGGACACAGCCTATCACAGCTCAGTGTAGCTATTCTGAATGTGCACTTGATATTCTGGTCCAATTTAGGGTAGGCAAGGCTACACTTCTGCTGCTGTCTTACTGATGATTATAAGAGCCCCTATGCCTCACCTAGGGGTGCTTTGAAACCTAAGGGAAGATTTTGAATTTTTTTAAATTTTACTGAGAAACAAATAGCAACTCAGCCACCTTATCCTTGACAAAGGGGCCAAACATGCTCACTGGAAGAAAGATAACCTCTTTAACCAATGGTGCTGGAAAAACTGGCTCTGTACATGCTGAACACTAAAACTTGACTCAGGTCTGTCATCATGCACTAAGCCCACTTGCTACATGACTCGCTTCACCATTTGATTCTGTTTTAATCAATTTTACCTGTGCAAATATATTTGTAATCTTATTGGTTGACCATTTGTTTTGTACCATCTCGTGCCCATCTTGTAAGTTAGCAAATTTTCCACCTTAGATCTACCTCACCTCATGGTTTTGCTTTACAAAAATGCAGAAAAATGTCAGATTCTTTGGCAACTGTCTTGATTCCCTTTTGTTTCTCTTTCAGATAGAGGCCTTCTTTCTCCCAGTAAATAAAGCCTGTTCTTAACCTACAAGAAAAAGAAAAAGCAAGCAAGCCAGCTGAACTATTAGGAGCTTTTCAGAGTGCTTCCCTCTGGAATTGATAAGAACGCTTGTTTGTTTGTTTGTTTGTTTTTTGGTGGAACTGGAGATTGAACTCAGGCCCTTGCAATTGTCATAGAAGTGCTTTTCTACTGAGCCATCTCCCCAGCCCCTACGAAAGCATTGTTGATTTATTTGTGCTAGTTATAGTGTAATAACTAGAAAGAAGCCTGTGGCCCACTTTGTCCACAGAATATTCTACTCAGTGAAAGGAAGTGAGTTGTAGAAGGACACAATGATAAGGGTGAAGGAGTAAAAGATATAACATGATCGTTCACAAAACCTCAATTCCAGACTCAAAGTCTCAGCTTTTCTGCTAATTTGTTCTGCTCAACATGTCAATGAATAGTTACATAGATAGTAAGCTCTAAATTTTTAAAACACTAAATTATACATGACCTTCAACTGGGGACTGCAATTTTAAGTAAGTTTAAGAAAGACTCAGTATTCTGGTAGCATAAAACTTAGTAAAAATCAGGCTGATGCTTAAATGTTCAAGCATGGCCTGCCTCAGTTTTCCCCAGATGTCTGATTTTTCAAGACCTAAATGTGGACTTTAATGTTACAAAGTCAATGTAATAAAATGATGTCTCATATCCTATTTGTACTGTACATGCTTATGTTTATGATGAAATTCTTCAACAGGATAGGCATGGGTCATGGTTCCGTTTAGAATATTTTGTTAACCTCAAGAGTTTATATGGAAGGATTTTTATTTGTAGTCACATAAAAAGCCAAAAATATTTCTCTACATTTTGATTAGAAAAATAGGACATAAATACTACAGATTATCTCTCAAGAGCAATAAGGAGAACTCAGCAAAAACATCGTTGCAGCTACTTTGGGAGGCTAGATGAACATATACAGGAAGCAGCAACCACATATCTACCTAATCCTTGCCATGTCTGCTTGGCAATTCCTAGTGAGTACAACCTTGTGAAAAAGAAAGTTAGAGAGATCTAGGCATAATCTGCATATGGGCCAATGAGGAGTGACTATTAAAAACCTGAAATAGTTCTTTTAAAAGAGTACTGTAAAATTTAAAACACTTTGGCAATTTCCGCTATTTTTTCTGACAATGTTTGGTTCATCCATGAAAGCAGCCGCAGTATCCTTAGTAGTGAAAACAAACATAAAAGCACAACTCAGCAAGTTATAGAAACCATTACAGAGAGCTAAAAGTAAATAAATAAAATTGTCACAATAAAGAAGATATTACAGCAAAAATAATCCCCAGAATATCGTCTATTATTTCCCCTTTGAACACTGATCTAAATTTCTTCCAGCTATAGTGCTTGCAGCCATTTACCCTCCATGGTTGTTCTAATTATATCTATCAACTCTGATGCATGCTTAATTGGATTTTAATAGGCCTGTAGTTCCTTCTTTAGCAGTGAGTTTAACAGGAGACTAATTTATAGCACATATTGTATGGGATCCTCTGTTTCTCCTATTAAATAAGAATTTGAAATGTGTTTCAAAATCAATGTGTTGGGTGACGTTCTTATTCGGAAAGAAAATCATTATAAATCAAAGTTGATGATTATCTTGCCCATGTTCTGAATGAGTTGAGAACTGATATTAAAATGCCCTGTCTATGTTAAATGCTGCTTTAAAAGTGTTGCCTAAAATTTTCTTCAAGTTAATTAGAAGGGGCACAATTTCAATGATACTAGTTTAACACAGATATATTTCTTCCTTGAGCAAAATATAGACCAATCATGAATTAATTCTGTGAAAACATGAACATACAGACTGAGCAAAGTTGTGGCATTCATTAAAAGAAATAGCACAGATGCATAAAAAGACATAGATTTGTGAATAATAGTTTCAAGACAATTGAATCCATTTCAATATGAAGGCGTTTTTTTCTTCTATCACGTTTGAGAGGGCCCTTAATTTAATTTAAATTTTTTTTTTTTGATAGAACTGGGGATTGAACTGAGACCTTGCACTTTCCAGGGAAGTGCTTATTCTACTGAACCATCTCCCTGGCCCCCTTAATTATATTTTTCATGAGAACATGTAAGTAGTGTTTAGCTATGTCGTGTTTCATGAGGCTTTAGGTGGCTGCGTAATCCCTGATCACCTACCTTTCTAAAGTGAGTTGGTTTCTATGTTGATAACGGTGAAGGAAAAATGTGGTGATGCTAATCTGTACATTATCAGAAGAGTTCCCTGAACAGTAAAGTGGAGATTTGAGGTTAATTTGGGACAGCATAAACAGGAAACAGGAAGTAACATGGTTTGCATAAAAATGTGCCTTCATCATTGGTAAATATCGGTACCACTCTTAATGGAGATTAATCAATGATCATCATTTTCATCTCCTCACAGTTCAGAACACAGAAACTGACTAAAGTTAAGGCAACATCTAGATGATGTAATCATAGGAGCTTGGACAATTTTAGTTGAGTCATAAGACCATTATATGTATGCATTTTCTATGCCTAGATTGTGATTAAAACAATTTACACAATTTCTTTGAAAACTATTTCACGAATCCTTAGTTATAAACCTTCTGTACTGAACTGCATAGAGGAGGAAAACAGTGGAAAGTCTGTTTATGGAAATAAGATTCATCATGTGAGGTGTGGCTATAAGCAAACTGAGAAAAACCAGAGCCCTTTTTTAAAAAGTGAAGTCAATTAATGAGATATTTAAGGTTGTAATTTTTAGAATTCTAGATAACAAAACATTAGCATCAGTACATCTCTGCCTAGTTAGAATGATTAAAAGTGTCAAAATTTATGTTCTGTAAATGCTAGCATGCTGCCCCACCCTTACTCTTTGCATTCTACCACTAGTTTGGAGGCAGCAAAGTGTTAATATATGAAATTGATCTTTTCCCTTGACTTTTTAATCTAGGGCATGACATGAAACAATTTCTGGAACTTTCTGTACACAATTGTAAGTCAAGTAGCTATATAATAGAGTGCAAAGGTAACAAATGGACCTTGACCTGAATTAGGCCACATACTACTTGCAGAGGAAGAATATATACATAAATATAACTCTACAGAGAGCACATAAATATGTCAGTTGAGTTTACATCTCCTTTCCAGTCCTGCAGGAAATGATTTTCCAGCCAATATCTAAATTCCTCAGCCTTATACACAAAATTGTTCATTGTGCTACCACTCAACTTCAGGTGCAGTAAGACCTCGCTTCACAAATGCTTCTGATGGCTAATGATTGGGTTCACAAACAGAAGCTTGCAGGAAAACTTTGCTTCTGTTTGCAAACTCTGCTTCAGTGACTACCATGACGACAGCCCTCTTGCCCTCACAAATCCCATGCGGCCATCTTCTCCCAAACCATAAGAAAAATTAAACTTGTAAACTAAGGAACCACAAAAGTTTTAACTCACCAAACTCAATCTTTTCCATCAAGCCACCAAGGCACCCAGAAGTCATGTACATCACAGAGGTGTGCAGGACATAATGCAGATAAGCATTTCGCTTACAGTAAGGATCTTTAGAGCACTGACTGTCATTTTGTCAGCTCAGCTCTGTGATTTTGAATAAATTCTGCCTATCTATACAACTTGCCAGTAATATCTGTAAGGTGTGGATTACTGCAGTGGTATGTCTCTCAATTGCATTCAGAGATTCAAAACCTCTAAGGCTTAGCACATTGCCTGACACATACTAAGTGCTGAAAAGATGAGTGGCTGTTGTTGTATTTCTAAGTCCTGTATACATAAATTTAAATTTAATCTGGAACCAAGGAATACCTAAAAATTGCAGAACAGTTTTTTTAAAAGCAGAACTATTGTGTCCCAATTGTTAATTAGCTGACATTTTTTGGATGCTAGCATTCCTTGATAAAAGAAAGAAATCTATGGATGCTCAGTAGTTTCCCTCTTTTTAAATAGACTATGGTGAGCATTGACTTAATAAGAGTACAGTGCATTTATTTGAAGTTATAGCTACTATTGTTATAAGCTTGTGTTCAGTGTGCTGTATGGCCTACTAACATTATTTGTTTTAAATTTTTATTATTGATAAGCAACATTGGCCTTCTAGATTTTCCCAAGTAGTGTAGCAAGTGTATTTGAAAAACTGAAGATTTAACACAATTTATAAGTGAAAGCATAGACTTTTTTTTTTTTTTTGCGGAACCAGGGATTGAACTCAGAACTTGCACTTGCCAGGGAAGCACTTATTCTACTGAGCTATCTCCCTGGCCCCTGTAAATTTATTTTTGCTTCTGTTCCTGTTTTAAATTGTGATTTTTGGACACAAAATAAATGGAGATCCTACAACTCAATATCCAAAGCAAAACAAAACAACAACAACAAAATCACTTCATTGAAACATGGTCAAAAGACATGAGCAGACATTTCTAAGAGAAAATCATACACATGAGCTAATATGTGTAAAAGGGTACTCAACATCACTGATGTCGAAGAATACATCTAAACTATAACAAGCTATCACTTACTCCTGTTAGGCTGATTATCACCCAAAAGCAAGCAGTATTTTAGGACGTAAGGAAATGATAGCCTTTTTACACTTTTGGTAAGATTACAGAATATGGCAGAATCTATGGAACAGTATAGAGTTGCCTCAAAAAATTTAAAAATTCACTTCTGTGTGACTTGGCAACTTCACCTCTTGGTACACATCCAAAAGAAGTGAAAATTGGGTCTCAAAAAGGTATCTGCACTCCCATGTTTGCTGTCCTTTTTCCCCACTATCCAAGATATAGAAATAATGAAAATAACCACCAAGGGGAACATAGATAATAATGTAGTATAAACATAAAATGAAAAATATTTCAGCATTTAAAATAAAGCAAATCTTGGCATTCATCAAAACATGTATGAGTGTGGAGGACATTATGCCCAGTGAAAGAAGTCAGTCAAAATTGGATAAATATTGCTTGAGTCTTTTATGAGGTATATGAGAGTCAAGCTCATAGAAGCAGAGACAAGTGATTGTTTTCAGAAACTGTTGAAGGGATAAATGATAATTGATTTCAATGTGTTCAAAGTTGCAGTTAGAAAAGATCATAAAGCCCTGAAGATCAGCTGTACAACATAGTACCTATAATTAGTAATACTGTATCATGTGCCTTGTGTTAAGAGACTAGATTTCATGTCAGTTGTTCTTACCCAAGAACAAAACAAGGACAAATACAATGGTTTATAAGGAAATCTACAGAAGTGATTGTACATTTATTAACATTGAAAGTGATTTTATATTTAAACTTTTAGAAGTGTCAAGAGTGTATGTTCATATTCAAACTCAAAAAAATTGTACGCCCTCATTCAATGCTTTTAGTTTAAAATTATACACAAACATATATTTTGGTCTCTAGGATTAAGAACTGTGTGAGTGTTTTCTGAAGCCACATGTGTTAAGTTCAAAGTTTCTTACACAGTTTACTGGCCATGTGGTCTTGGCTGAGTTGGTCAAACATTTTGTACATATATTCACTTGTCTTTAAGCTCAAGCATTATGTGAACAGATGTGTAAAAAAGAAAAAAATACTCACTCAATTGTAGTGAAGAAATGGAAATAAGACTCCAAGTATCTTAAACATCACCCATAAAGCATCACTGAGTAACTTACATATGAGGATATTTTGGTTTGCATCAGTTTGTACCAAATACAGAAATTTAAAGGAAAGAGAAGTGAATGAGCAATAGAAATGGTTCTCAATAATTATAAGTATATGTTAAATTTTCCTCGAGACCCAAAATTATTGACTGGGGATATAGCTCAGTGACATCTCTAGTTCAATTCCCAGTGCATACCCACCTGCCCACCCACCCACCAATGCACACACACATGTACACACACGCACACACACATGTACACACACACACACACAAACACACACAGTATTCCTCTAATAATTAGGACAGAAACCAGACAAACTAGGCCAGAATCCTTGGAGGACAGTAAGAAGATAAATATTCTTAAAATATTCTCCTCTTATTATAATATTTGGCAAAGAGTTTGAGGGCCTTACTATATATTATTCTGTAGGTGTAGAGTAAGAAGTTGAGTCAAGAAGTAAAACTCAGGAAAAACATCTCATTTAAAGCTGTAAAATGATGGAACATTGTGTTTAGATGTTACCTAATATTTTGAGAGTGAATATAATTGATAGAAGTTTTCAGCGAGAATAGCTAAGGTTAAAGCCTTACAAAGCCAAACATTGAATATTTGTATGACGTAGGAGGAAGCCAGAAAAGAAACCAAAGGAAAAGAATCCAGCAAAGGAGGCTGTGGTCACCTGCACTGACTTCCACAATGAGATGAAGTCACACAAGTGCTGAATAAGTGTGCAGGCTTGCCTCCTACAATCCTGATGCTGGCCAACTCGGTCTGCTCCTCATTGCTCAGACTGACAGACAAAAAGCATGACTGGAGGAACAGAGAAATAATAAGAAGGAGAGCATAATCCTGCCAGTTTTCTCATACTCTGTCATCTTCTCTTCAATTTCCTATCACTTTTCAACTCTCAGTCTTTCAACATTTGTTTCCCACTTGTTATTCATGAAGGCTGAACTTATTTTTTTTTTAACAAAGAGAATTCAAACAAACTGAAGATACCACTTCCCTTTCCTAATTCTACTTTGCCTGTCTGCATCAGTGCTCAAAAAAATCTTCTCTTTTCTTCCTGTTACCACAGACAGATTTCTTGATCTCGCCTCATGTTAACCTCTCCAGCTTTTAGAATAAATCTTATTTCATCAATGATAACTACTTATGCAAATTTACCTCAGTCCTTCAATTCCATTTCCCTCCTCTGTTGGACTCCTTCGTTTGTTGCTCTAATGCTCTTCTGCAAATCCATACGCAAATAAACTTCCTATGTGAAAATCATCGTCTTCTTTTGGTTCTGAACTGAAATTATCCAAATCAATGTCTCATTTTTTTCTTTAGTGAAAAACATGTCTGAATTTTTATTTCTGCCAGGGTCTCTTCGCCCAGGCTTACATTTTGGCACCTTGTGTAATGCAAATGTAGAAGTTCATATTAATCTCATTGCCCAGTTTGTGCCACTTTATCAACGCTGACAGCAGCAAGGACCTGATCTTGCAATTCTTTTGTGTCCTACTCCACACTACTTCCCTGTTACCTCAGCAACTATTTATGATTGAAATATACTTTCATTTGTATTCATGTAAGTCTTGTAATTGTTATTTATGAATGTGTGATGTTCAGTCCACATACATGCACTGTTTGGTAGACCAATCTGTGTCTGTCACTTTGTGGCATTTATCTATCCCATTAATGTTTACCTATGCCACTATTATATATCCAGGCTTCAGTTAAAATGCTTAACTAAAATTCCATTTCTTCAAAAGTCACTTGTGTTCTCAGGGATGAACGTTCAGGTTTTTTTTAAAAAATTGTTTTACTGTATTAGTACATGTTTACAGTTCATGAGGTTTATAATCATGTCGGGGACATGTTACCTGTTTGTAGTGTAGCTTTTTTTTTTTTTTTTTTTT
>NDGM011029228.1:0-12915 GCA_002564305.1 Octomys mimax
ACAATGTACAATGTATTAATTATTGAAACTGTCCTAGTAATCAGTTTTGAAACTGTCTCATTGTTATTTGTTTCTCAATAAAATAAAATAAATAAATAAATAAATAAATAAATTGGTCCAGGGAAATAGCTCAGTGGAGTAAGTGCTTGGCTGGCAAGCGCAAGGTCCTGAGTTAGATCCCTGGTCCACCAAAAATAAATACATAAAATAAAATTAATTTTAAAAAGAAACATATATGTTTATGAATAGTTTATCAATAATTAATTTTCTACATTTTAGCATGGAAATATTATAAGTATCCCATTGCTGGTGTATATAATATGCATTTACAACAGTTATACTACTAACTAGCTGTATTACAATTTTTATGCCATTTTAATGTTTTCTTTAATATGATGACAGCTAGTATGTCATCCTTAATAGGAATGACAATATGATGATAGCTGGTCTGCTTACTCAAAATCTTTCTTTATAGTATTGTAATCAAACCCCCCCTGAGAAGCTGTACCAGCTGACTGATGAGACAGTTATGCGTGTACCACTAGCAGTTCAAGTTGGCAGGAACAATCAAATTCAAATCAGACCCACGCAGCAGCAGGACATGTGAGTTATGCCCCGTCATGAACATGTTAAGTCCATATGGTCAGCTGCCTCCAATGCAGGAACAACATTGTGAAAGGTTATGGTAGCACAAACCAGGAAGTAAAGCCCAGGAGAAGAGAATACACTTCCTGTGAATGTCAGTGGACAAATCCATTGAACATATAGGGACTGCATAATCCTGTCTCCTCCCAAGGAGTCTCTTAATCCAATCAAGTTGACATTTAAAATTAACTTGCACAGATGCATAAAGTGGTACACAACCAGTAACAATAGTTACCTTTGAGTGTCTAATGTTTATATATACTTCAAAGTTAAATATCTATATATTTTAAAGAAATTAAATATGTTTAAATAAATAAATTCCATGTCCAGAGAAGTTTTAGTCCTCTGAGTTTGTATTCTATTACAATCATAATCCCAAATTACAGCTATAAGATCAAGAAAGTAACAAGGTAAGCTACTTATTATGCTACTGACAAAAGTAGCTACCACAAAACATCTCACAATACCAGGAAGGAAGATATCCACTGTACACTATTGTGTACAAAACAAAGTGGTATAGAAGTGAATAAAATGACATGAGAAAGTTGTTCGCAATGTCCTTAGTACATCGTTTCACTTGTCATGGGTTGGGTACCCAGCAATGCAACAGAAAAGTAGATTAGAAGTCAAGTTGTTTATTTGGGATATTATCACAGAATGAACTAGCAAGCGAGAAGAAAAGGAGAGGGGAGAGAAGTTTGCAGTTTCAAACAGGTTATCACCATGGGCAACCGGGTCTACTCCATCAGTATGTGCTTCTAACTCCAAAGTTAAATTGTCCCAATAGCGATGAGAAGATGACGAATAGGAACTTGCCAGAAGAACTGAAAACATCATAGCACTGTGATATATGTGTACCCATGTTTATAGAAGCACAATTTATAATAGCTATATCTTGGAAACAACCCAAATGTCCATCAAATGTTTCTCATTATTTATCAAAAATGAATAAAAAAGATGTGCTTTAAAAAAAAAAAAAAAGACCCAGCAACTGCAGTCTGGAGCCAGGAGAGGTCGCACGTTCTACAAGAAAATGCCAGCCGGGCGCCTAGGAGAGGCCCAGACCCGGATGCAGCTGGTCTTACAGATGCTGAGATTAACAGATAAACTGGCAGATGAAAATGGCCAAATATACAGGTCAATGCTGAGCCTGCGCATTTGGAGAACCTCGACCCTTTGGTGGCTCCCGGAACTAACTCCTAGTCAGTGGCAGCTCTGAGTGCGGAAAGGGGCCAGAAAATTGAGTAGGCCGAGAAGACGCCAGCAGGAGATTCCAGAGCTTCCTCCTCTTTCCGATCTGTCAAGGGGATCTCGATGCAAGGGGATCTCTGTGACTGGCCGATCCTGAAAATACGTCACCAGGAGGGCGGAGCCTGCACGGGAACCCGACCTGCCGCTCATTGGCTCCGGCTCTGTGGGCGGGGCCTCAGCGGGCGGGGTCTCAGCGGAGAGCCACGGAGCCGCTTTCTACAGCCAGGGCCGCGGCCTTCTGCAGCTGTGAGCTTCGCGCGCCTGGCGGGGTAAGTGCGTGCCCACTCGCTTTTCACGCTGTGATCCTGGGCCGCGGACTGCAGGTATCTGTGCTTCCAGTTAACTGCGCTAAATGCTAGTCCTAGACGAGGAGGGGATGGGTGCCCGATCCTAATTGGAAGGTAAAGCCCTGTAAACTCACATACCGGGACCCACCACCACCCGCTGCCTTCGCCGCCCTGGGCCCGGAGGTGGAGTCCTGGCTGTTCCTGAATCCTGCAGGCTACCGCTTCCTCTGCCCCCTCCTGTTCCAGAAAGACTTCCAGAGTCGTTCTACGCTCGCCTTCCTCCCCAACAGTCTTTCCCAAACCCTACGCTAACTCCGCCAAAGGCACAGAGAAGCACGTAACTGATTAAGTTGTGCCAAAGGAATTTCTGTGGAGTCGGAAATAAATCATTAAAGCTGTCTGCTGCTGAGGAGCAGTAGCGAGCCATCCACAGCGATCGTTGCGGGCTGGCTGCTGGGTGTGGGCTGGTAGATTAGCGAATCTGGCCTTTAGGGTTTTGGATCCTACACTTGGAGAGTGAAGGTGAAAAGAAAAACAGGAGGCCGGAGGCCAGTGAGAACGCCTGAGTGTACAATTCCGCTTGCTCCAGAAAGCCCTACTGCGTGACCCTAAACCACAGTGATTTCTCGCCCTCCTCTTGAATCTTGAATTTTACCTTGAAGCTTAGGTAATTTCCCTCAAACAGAATTGGGCCCCTCTATCTAGGATTACGAAGCAAATTGAGATAATTCATGTAAAATACATAGAAATATGCTCGGAACGTAGTGTAAATGCTCAAGGTTCGCTTACCATAGTTGTTAATTCATTCTAAAAACATTTTGGGTTTTCAAATTCTCATGTCTGGCTTCTTATATGTTTGACAAATATGTATTCAGTGGTATCTGCATGGCAGGCACTGTTTAGGTGCTTCAGGATACAAACGAGTAAAACCAATATGACTTGTCCCTTTGTGGATTACATCTGGTAAGATAAAGTTGCAAAGTGAATGAATAAATACTGCCAAATGAATCAAAAGCCTGCTATTGACCATTCAGGTTCTGTACCTATATGGGATCCTGGCAAAAATTACAGGAGTTGTTCATTTTTTCTGCAATGATGACTTCATCCACTTGGGTTGGATTATCAAGCAATCTTTGTATTTTTATTTTCCAAGCGATGTTATTTCATCTCGGCTTCAAACATACCACTAAAGGCTGAAGAAAGTGTCGTGGCATATGTATGTTAGTGTCAGAGAACTGGGCAGGGATTATAGGGCACAAGAGAAACATCGTTGTTTCTTTTACATTTTACGCTTTAGTGTACAACACAAGAAAACAGCCTGTGCATGTAGGCAGTGGTCTTCTGGCGTATGCATTTCACACCTTAAGAATATAAATGTATATATAAACATACCAGAGAGTGGTATGTTTGGCTGCAGGAATGCCACATTTTGTGTAACCTTACCATAGTTCAAGAGAAATTATGGTGACTTACAGAATAAGAGTATGATAGGAGTGGAAATAGGCTGATAGAACGAACACAGAGGAGAATCAGTTTCCCAAATAAATGAAAACTGAGAATTCTCAATGCCACTCACTTGGGCATCCCTACACGCCTCTTCCATGGTGGAAGTAAAGTGGTCCGGTCAAAGCCTGAAAAGGCCAAAGCTTATTCAATAGACCAGTAAAGGGTCCAAAGGATAAGTTGGTTTTTAAGTCACTACTTGCCATTTGTATTGATCTATGTGCTTTTTTCCCTCTTGTGTATTTCCCTTTACTCTTTACAGCTTTTATTACCTCTCCCTGCTTTATTCACGATCTGAGGACAGTGTGAGAGGGACCATGGATCCTGCAGCCTTGGTGGAAGCCATTGAGGAAGAGGTGGCCTGCCCCATCTGTATGACTTTCCTGAGGGACCCCATGAGCGTCGACTGTGGGCATACTTTCTGCAACAGGTGTCTCTCTAGACTCTGGGAGGTTCCAAGAGAATCCCAAAACTATGATTATACCTGTCCCCTGTGTTGTGCTCCTGTCCAGCCAGAGAACCTGCGACCTAACTGGCAGCTGGCGAGTGTGGTAGAAAAAGTCCGTCTGCTAAAGCTCTGTCTAGGAAAGGAGCCGAAAGGTGATATGTGTGAGCTCCATGGGAAACAAGTACAGGCCTTCTGCAAAGAAGATGGCCTGATGGTGTGTGAGGCCTGCAGCCACTCCCCGGAGCATGAAGCCCACTGTGTTGTCCCCATGGAGTCTGTTGCCTGGGAGTACAAGGTGAGAGGTAGCACCCCTGCCCCTCATTTGACTATCTCTGCATCAAAGGCCAATTACCAGCCCCAGAGACTGAGAACTGATTTTTTGGCTCCCGACACTCACAGGGCCCTGAGGTTGGATATATTGAGGTATACCTTTTCTTTTTTTATTGAAGGCCCTTGTTGATTTCCTTACTACCTACTTCCTCCACATCCCACCCCAAATCTCAGTGTGGTTTGATGTGTAACCCAAAGATGATTTCAGTTACTGAGACTTCAAAGGAGGCTAGTTTAGATTCCTTTGGAGGTCTTAGTGGCTTGGATAAGTTTGGGTATGAAGCTGAGATTTAGTAATCAAGGCTAACCTATGAGAAGCTCCTACCTCCCCGAGCAGTGTGACAAGTGGTGACTTGACAGTGGGTGAGTCAAACTCCTTCTCTGCAGAGACAAAACTGTGGCTGAAAACTTTGGGATCATGATAATTTTTTTAGAGCTGGAGAGGACTAGGAGTGAGTTCCCTAGGACTCATTTGCCAAATGTCGGCTGTGACTTAAGCACTGAACGTGCATTAATATACACAGTACCTAATATAATATTTTCAGGTCCTTTCAGGGCCCTTCTGACTTTGCCCTTAGGTAAAGGAAGAGCAGAGGGTAGGACTTGTATTTTTTTTTCCTCTTTGGTCAGTTTTGTGACCTCTCCCAAGTCCTTCCATCTTTGTCCTCACCCCCACCCCAGGATGAGCCATCTTTGTTTGAGGCACCTGCTGCTTTTTCATGCAGACTTAGAGTATTACAGGAGTAATGCCTTGTAGTACAGGAGCCTGTTTGCTCTTTTCTCAGATGTCCACACTATCATATCTTTGTCAGATCCATTTTTCCAATATTTGGTCATCAGAAACCCTGTTCTGGTCTTAAATTCTCCTTCAGGGGAGTTGAGATTAGGCAGTAACAATGTAAGACACATCTCTTGAACTACCTTTTTCATCTATAGTAAACATTTCTAAAGCATTAAAAATATGCACTTGAAGCTGGGGAGGTAGTTCAGCAGCCTAAGCACCAGGCTAGCAAGCACAAGGACCCAGGTTCAATCCCTGGTACCACATGCCATGCCGGCCACCAAAATCAGGTATTGTGGTGCACACCTGTAATCCTAGCACTGAGAGATTGAGAAAGGAAGAGCATTATGAGTCTGAGCTGTGTTGCGAGACTCCATACCAAGTAAAAAATAAAATGTTTTTAAAACTTTTTAAATATATACACTTACTCATTTTGTTTAGCAAATATTGGAGTAGAGAGGTGGTGTAGCATCATAACATGATTAAATCCAAGCCAAATGACTTACTAGTCAGATGACTTTAGATACTTCACTTTCTATACTTCAGTGGTTTTAATCTGTAAAATGGAGATAACATTGACAGCTAGGGACCCTATTAATGCATGGTTAGTGCTCAAACCATAGTTTAGGTATGGTTTACACTTGGTTATTCTTTAATAAAATGGTTAGCATGATTAGAATTAAAAGTAATACTAAAACATGTCATGCTTTCCAATAGGAGTCCCTTGTATTACTATTCTAGGATAGTACTTCCTACCTCTGACATGCATGTGAACCACCAGAGATCTTGCCAAAATTCAGATCCTCTATTGATAGGTCTGGGATGAGGCCCAGATGCACATTTCTAACAAGTACACAAGTGGTGCTGCTGATCCTGGGCCACATGTGGAGTAGCCAGGTTCTGGGAGACCATAGGGTAGCGAAGTATTGAACCAACACCAGACATGAACAGGAAGGTTCAAGGGACATTTTCCTAGAAAGTCTGGCTTCAACTTTATACTTAGGGACCAGGTATCACAATGAGTTGCAGCTCAGAGAGCTGTCCTGGGGCCATCTGGGCAGATCTGCTCCCTCTGTTATGTGCCTGTCCGCCCACATTCATTCTCCCCTATCGCCAGAAGGATCCTTCTTTCCCCATCCCTTGCCGGTGTGTAAAAGCCATCTTAATAGCCTAGGGTGCTGAGGGGTCCTCATTGGTCCTCATTTATCTCTTACAGTGGAAACTCCATGAGGCTCTGGAACACCTGAGGAAAGAAGAGATAAAGGCCTGGACGCTGGAAGTTAGTGAAAGGCAACGAACTGCTAACTGGAAGGTAAGTGGCCACTTGGGGAAGATGTTGCTGTCATCCCTGTGTTGTCCTTTAGCTTTTTCATCTCTGTGAGGTACAATATAAGGCTTAAGTCAGAGAGCCTGGAACCCTAGTAGCTTTTACTAGGTATGTGGCCTTCAACAGGCCAGGAAACTTCTCAATTCTGGTCTCATGATTATGACATAAAGATGCCTCTGGCCTAGTGTCCTCATATATGAGAAATGATGTGGGCCTCATATATGAGCTTCACTTTCCCAGTCAAGAGGATATTTCCTAAGAATCCAGTTAATGAAACATTAGCTCATCTCTGAAATATATTTGAAGCCAGTAATTATGAAACTTTTACAACTTTTGATTAATAGAGAGTAACATTTAAGCAATCTAAAATAGAGCACTAAACAGATGTAACGCTAGCAAGAAGAAAAAAATATCTAGAAATACAGTTATATTACACTGCTTTTGTAAATAATAGTGTAACACGTCTGGTCACTCTAAGAAGGGAAAATAGTCTAGAGCTGATAGTACCAAGATAACCTGGATCCTCCTGGTCAGTAAAAATAGTACAGTTTGAGCAGCCCTAATCCAACAATCCAAGCTTGGATGGCCAGAAAATTCAAATTCTTAAGCACTGACATAATGCTACAGAAGAAAATTCCATACCTGACCTCATGGGATACATCCCACTTAAAACACAAGCATGGTACAGATGTCTAAAACTACCTTCAAAATATGCATTTGAAATGTGTGTAAAACAAATAAATTCCATGTTTCAAACAGGTCCTAACTGGGCATAGTGGCATGTGCCTATAATCCCAGCAATGGGAGGCTGAGGCAGGAGGATCCAGAGTTCAAGGCCAGTCTTAACTGCATAGCCAAAACCTGTCTAAAGGAAAAACAAAAGCAAAACAAACAAACCAAAAAAAACTTGGGTCCTGTTCCTAAGATAACTCTTTACATACATCCAAATATTCCAGAATACAGCAAAGTCCCCATTCTGAAATATTTCTGGTCCTAAGCATTTCTGATAATGGACCCTCACCTGCAAAGAGGACCCAGAAGAACACCCTGTATCTGTGGGAGCAGAAAAGCAATGAAAGTAGCACCCTTTACCTTTGCCAGCCCAGCCCCTAGCATATGTTTGTACCAAAACGTTCCACAGGATGTGTGTGTGCATCGGCCAGCGTCCTCAAGCCTGGATGGCCCTCGCAGTAGAAATATCAGTGCTGGGCCTGTAAGGTAGCTCAGCAGACTAAAGCCAAAAGCACCTGCTTAGGCAAGCTTAGGCAAGCACACCACACCACATGCTGCCCTGGCCCCACTCCCACCCCCAGGGCAGGATGAGACCCAGGCATAGTGTCACACGCCTGTAATCCCAGTGCTGCCGGGGGCTGAAAACAGGAGGATCGCTATGAGTCCGAGCTGCATCGTGAGATCTGTAACGACCACATACATTTTTTTAAAAAAAGAAAAAGAAATAGCAGTGCTGATTACAGTCTTGACTTTGTAGATACAAGCAGAAACCCAAAAGCAGAGTATCATGTGGGAATTTGAGAAGTACCGACGATTACTAAACGAACAAGAGCTACCAGGTCAGCAGCTAGACAAAGATGCAGCTGCAGCTCTGGCCAGCCTGGAACAGGAGCAGAGCGAGCTGCTGCACAAACTGGAATGGAATCATAGCGAGCTTGTCCGGCAGAGAGAGGCTCTGTGCAAGATGATCACAGAGCTGGAAGAGAGAGCTCAGAGGCCTTTCCGCTGCGCGCTGCCGGTGAGTGCAGGCTTTCCTGGGAAGCCTGCGGGAGAGAACATGCAGGACAGGGTTGGCTGGTCTTCCACGAGGTTTGTTGGCACTTTGCCTGCCAGCGAAGCATCCTGGATGCCCCCAGCTAGTGCCTGATGTTCTGTCCCTAGTTGGGTGGCTGATGGGGTCAGTGGTGGTCATAGACCAGGCCGTGCACCCAGCCAGGAACAGGCGAGCGGTGGGTACTCAGACTGCCTGGCATCAGTCGGACCTTCCCCACCCTGAAACCTGGGGTTAGCCAATCCAGCTGACCCAGCCCACTACCCTCTCAGTGGCTTCTCTCCAGCCTTGATGTCACCTCCCTTTACCTTGAGAAACTGCATCCCAGAGCATGACGTCCATTGGCCACTTCCCAAGGAAAAGCATATACTGATGTACTATATTTTTTCTCCTTCTAGGGTATTCAGGAAGTCCTAAACAGGTATGTTTCACCACCGGAGCCTCTTGACAGCCCTATTAAGGAATAATGGGGCCAGGCCAGGGCCAGAAATGGAAAGGGACCCAGACTCAATACCCATAGAGAGCGGTTGCTAATCCACGGCCTCCTCCCCATTACATTATATTGGCTCAAGAAGCTTTGTTGCTGTTTTCTATTTCTTTCTTTTTTTTTTTTTTTTTTTTTNTTTGGTACTGGGGCTCAAACTCAGGACCTTGTGCTTGCCAGGCAAGCTATCTTGCCAGGAGATAGCCACTAAGCTATCTCCCTGGCCCTTCCTGTTTCTTTTTTGTACTTGATCAAACTCATTTTGGATAGTACCAATAAGAAGTTTAGGTAAATGTTATAAAGTATGTGGTTTCAAGGACAGGGACAGAAATGCTGCCCAGAGGCACCCCGCTCTGAGTGTCAGCCTTTCTCCTTGGCAGCGTGCCTCTCCCAGCGTGGGGCGCACACCTCACCCTCCCCACAGCACAGCACAACACAGGGTCAGAAAAATCCTCATCTCTGTGTCATAAGCAGTTTGAGGCTCAGCCAAGCGATCATCACTTGTGGCTTTGCTGGGGAGGAACCCGAGAAAGTATTAAGGGAAGGTCCATGTGACAGAGCCAGGACTTGGGCCCCAGCACTCGCCCTCTTCTACCAGGACCAAGTCGTGGAGCCTGTGGATGCCAGAACCAGTCTGCCTGGAAATGAAGACAGATTGCCGTATGCTAGGGCTAAGAGAGATTCTCAAGACCTATGCAGGTAATGTGTGCTTGGGGACACTACTGGGTGCCCGGCGGGACCGTCCCACAGAAATACAATGGCTTAGGCCCTCCAGATGTTCAGTCTACCCCAAGCCATCGCTGAGAAGCCTGTAGCTATAGGTATGCGAGAAACCACCTTCACATCTCTCTGGAGCAGTGTTGCCAACCAGGGTCTTCTTTCCTTAGCCGATGTGCGCCTGGATCCAGATACTGCTTACTGCCGCCTGATCGTGTCGGAGGACAGAAAGTGCGTCCGCTATGGAGACACTCAGCAGAACCTGCCAGACAATCCTGAGAGGTTTTACCGCTATAACATAGTCCTGGGCAGCCAATGCCTCTCCTCAGGCCGGCACTACTGGGAGGTGGACGTGGGAGACAGGGCTGAATGGGGCCTGGGAGTGTGTAGCGAAGATGTAGACCGGAAGGAGGTGGTGTACTTATCCCCCCAGTATGGCTTCTGGGTGATTCGGCTGCGGAACGGAGCTGAGTACCGGGCAGGCACCGATGCGTACCCGCGGTTGACCTTGCCAGTCCCTCCACGCCGGGTGGGAATCTTCCTAGATTATGAGGCACACGACATATCCTTCTACAACGTGACTGACAATTGTTCTCACATCTTCACTTTCCCCCGCTCTCCCTTCCCCGGGCGCCTCCTGCCTTATTTCAGTCCTTGCTACAGCGTCTGTGCCAACACCGCCCCTCTCACCATCTGTTCCCTGGATAGTGAGGACTAGGAGTGCTCCCTCCCCAGCCGGAGCCCTTGGAAGTTGGCCTGGCCCACCAGGGAGGTGGAGGCAGCTGCCACCAACAAGTGAAGCAGCCCAGGAATCCAGAGGCTCCTCTCTCTACCCTTTCAGCCTCTAGATATTAGGCGCTGTCTGTCAGTAAACCACTCATAAAAAAAGAATCTCAGTCAAATGAGCATTGCACCCCATGGAAAAAAAGTAGCAGGTCTGAAGTTGAGTCTCAGAGCAGTGGTAAGATAATTCGCTGATGTGAAGATCTGGCCTTTATCCAGGGCCATAATTAAGTGAAAGAGGAAATAAAGTAGACACTCTTTCATATACCTCTGAATTAGAGCTTACCAGTGAGCAAAAGAAATCAAGGCCATATCCAGAGCTGGTTTCCGTGCTGGGGCCAGTCAAGATGCTTCATCTGAGGCTCAGTGGTAGCCTACAACCTCAAGTTGACCTTACTCTGTCCTCCTGACTGGAGGCTCCCGACATGCCCAGACCACACACTGCATGGCCTGCTGGAGCACAGGCTGGGGAGATCGCTGTCTCTCAGACCAAGAAGTCCCACACCCTGTCCCTGCTTGCTTCTCTAAGTGGCAGAACAAAAACTTATTTTTATTTTCATTTTATGGATAACAAGTGAAATGGGCTTAATGAAGCAAATGACTTCCTACAAAGCTATGGATGATTGTAAAAAGTATAAAGTGATTTTTGCATTGCTTCTCAGGTCAAATGTCTACCTGTCATTAATTGTGCTTGGGTATGAGACCACTCATATCTTTAAGAGATTATAAGCATCCTTTGGAAAACTGGGTGCAGTTTGTCCTGAAACGAAACCTCCTCCTACCTCATAGGTTGGTGTGAAAATCTTAATCCATGCCATGCCTTTGTTCATTTCTCAGGGATAGAGGAAGGAAGTCAAAGAAAACCTCCCCACCTCACTGTGTTACAGCTACAATCCTCCCAGCAGTGCCTTTCTTTCTTTGGGCCTTTCCTGATAGTGCAGAGCCCTTCAGGCAGAAAGGTATCATGCTAGTGGCATGCTGTGAGCCACAGCAGAATATTACATAACTACTTAATGTGTGTTTGTCTCAGAACTACAATAGAGGCTGTAACTTCAGGGTAGAAACTGCTGATAAGTAGGGAAAAAAAAGAAAAGAAAAGAAACTAGCCAAGAAGAAATCTTATCTACCAACTAGTTAGGCTAAAAATTAGAGTTCTTGTACCACCAAGGGAATCTTCCCAGTTCTCGTAACTACTTAACACCTTCCCTGCCTTTCTTTCTCTGAACTATGGGAGAGAGCAATGTGGAAAGAGGAACAGGAATTTTTAGATATCAGTTTGAGAGTCAAATATGATGACAAAAGGGAATTAAGGCCGTATTTTGGATTTACTGACCTTAGAGTAATTGTTGTGTGGCAGGCAAGGTTGGACAAACAGTGCAAGTCATAAGATTGTGCTGTGGGAGTCATTGTGCTAGAAATAAGCTTAAAGGCAAACATGTGAGAATGGTTCTCCCTATTGTGATGCACTGTAATATGTACAAATTTCATGTTGTCCCCATGATGCCATCTAACATAGCTACTGGCACAGTTGGTACTTGAAGATAGTGATTGTTAAGTCAGGATTGGACAAAAAAAAATAGATCACAGGTAAAATAACACAGTGGCTTCCGGTTGATTGTCGTAAGGAATATTAAAAATCACCTTTCTGTTGTAATGGTAGTTATCGTTTATATATGAAGGCGGCACAACAAGAGAAAGTACAACAAGAGAAATAAATTCATTCTGCCACCATGCTCCCAGGTTGCTTCTTCTTGAGCATCAGCAGCTGAAGGGGATAAATTTCTATCAGCTATTTGAAGGGGATAAATTGCTATCAGTGACTTGGTACCAATGCCCTTGGAGGGGAATGGACTGATATCAATCCTTTGTCAATGACCTGGTAAAGGATTGAGCTGCCTTACGTTGAGGGTGATGAATCTGTGCAGGGAAATTGGGGTGAGAAAGAAATTCTTAGGAAGCACTTCCAGTTATGTCCACAGACACTTAGAACAAGAGAGTCGGGCACATCAATGCTGTTATTTTATTATGGAATGAGGAAGACAAATCCTGGAAGGTTCCTAGACCAAAAAAAAAAAAAATGGGGGGAATGATATATTTATTTAAAGCTAAAATAAATTAAGGAAAGAAATGACATTTAGTAATTAATAAACTGATTTGGGGGGTAATGATTACTTGTTTAAATAGTCAACCAGGAGTTATAAGGTCCAATAATATCATTTTATGTTATTTTAAGACCAAGCAAACACATTGAAGTTCCTGTGTACATGGAAACACTTCTTTATAGGATAGTTTAACCATCATGATTCAGTCTGTACCGTGTGTGTGCATGTGTGTGTGTGTGTGTGTGTGTGTGTGTAACATGTAAGTATTTAAGTGAGTGAAGTTTTATTAGATGCCTAGAATCAAAATAAAAGTAAGCATTTTTTGACTCAAATGGTGTGAACAACAAAGGCTAGATGATACAGAATTATACCTCTTTTTTTTCCCATAGTTTTGCTGAGAAATAAATAATGATGAGACAGTTTCAAATCAAATTGGTAGGACAGTTCCAATAATTAACACATTGCATACTGTCT
>NDGM011029235.1:0-13673 GCA_002564305.1 Octomys mimax
CTATTGCTCAATTGTGAAACTGTCTCTTTGATATTTGTTTCTCAATACAATAAAAAAAAGATGTAACACTTCAGAATTATTTCAGGAATTTACAAAAAAAAATTGTCACTGTATTTACAGTGCTGTAAAGGGAAAGGAAATGTCTTATTCATATTTATTTGAACTCTTAAGGACAAATATTCCTAACCTATCTTTATCATTCATTGTTGTATTATTGAACCAAAACTGCCTGCAGGTGCATGTGGCTATTTAAAGGAAATTGTAAATTGCTTTCATATCTTACTAATGTAGTGAGAACATATAAATAGTCGCACATGCTGATAATTAGTTTATGCCAACACATTATTGTGCTTAGAAGCATCTGGATATCAACGAGTTGGCAAAGGAGCCAAGGATGTGATTACTAACAAAATACTACCAAGTCATTTGCAAAACGCTGAATGGTGAATATTTAAGTGACAAAGGAATATGGTAAACTTATGCTAATGGATAAGATCTAAGTTAAACAAAGAAATTCACAGAAAAAGTAACCATAACAAAGAATAATGATGCTAATTACTGCCTTTGTTTCCTGGGACCTTTTACTTTCCTTTTTTTACTTCCTTCCAAACCAAAAATTAAATAAATAAATAAAAGCATAGATATACAGATATATTCATAAACCATATAATTATTTGTCTCTATTTTATAGATATATTGACACATACATAGTTACAAAGTATAAAATCATAAACATCATTACAATGTTTATTTTTAGAGAAGAATATTTACATATACTATATGTAAAATGCTGAAAGCACATTGCATACTATATATCTAAATTCTAAAATAAATTCTATTTGTTCCTCAGTTAAGGGGCATTGTGTTGTTTCCAGGATTTAGTTATGACAAATTGTGCTGCTATAAACGTAGGTGCACATATATTGCTGTCTTATGATTTTTCTTTTGGAAAAATACCCAGGAGGGGAATAGCTGGGTTCAATGGGACCTCCAATCCTAGCTTTTCGGGGAGTCTCCACACTGATTTCCACAGTGGCTGTACCAGTCTACACTCCTACCAACAGTGGAGAAGCGTTCCTTTTCCCCATAGCCCCTCCAGCATTTGTTATTGGTTGACTTCTTGACATTTCTGATTTCTACTGGTCTATTGAAAGGAGCAATTTGTGCTTGTGTTTCTTTCTTTCTTCTTTTTATTTTTTTTTCCTTTTTTGACCAATTTTGCATGTTTATATATGTAATCTGAACCACTAATTTGAAGACGACAATATGCAGTATAACAACCACTGTTGAATTCCTATCCTTTTGTTTATTGAAATTCTGTATCATTTCTATTGTATTTCTATTTTATAAACTTTAAATCATAAAAAAAATTGTAAAGTAAATTCTAAGATACTTCTGCATGCTTTTTCTTTTCAGATAAGCTGAGCATTGTCTATCTGCAGAGAAGTCTAAGGTGCCTAGGCTTCACGTGCTGTGGCACTTTTCTTTCTTATGTCTCATGTACCAGATGAGTATATGCATGTTTAGGAGACACACAGGCCTTCCCTTGCTTCATATTCATTCTAACATCTGGCCCCTTGTTCTTTCCTTTTCTGTTTGTCAACTTTCTGTTCCTATAGTTAAGTATCTGAGAAAATCAGCTCAGCACATCAAAGGGATTATTTAGGCTGAGGGGCCTGGAGGTTCTAGCGTATGATCAATTGCTTCTGTGGTAGAGCCTGCATACACATGTGACAAGACAGGAAGACTGAGACACCAGAGTTCCATAGTATCCTTTAAGACCAAACTCTTTACTGACTTAAAAGACTTGCCTACAGGGCTCCAATGCTTAGTACTTTCAACACAGCCATAGGAATCAAGACTTTAAATCATGAGTTTGGGAGGATACCTAAAACCCAAACTAAATATACATTTTCATAATAAGGTTCATTTTTATATAATAGACAATAAATTGTCTCTCTTTGGTATTTGTATCATCAAAAATGTCTTCTGAGTTGAAGATTTATATGAAAGCATCCTTTTTCTTCTCTTCCTTTACTCTGTCCCTCCACCTCATGTTTTTCCTCTTCTCCCTTTTTAAAAAGCCACGTTATCTAAAATGTCAATTCACTGATTCACTGGACCGTGATAAAGAGAAGACCAGTGTAGGGGATCTGTCTGTCCACACAAAGCCTGGCTCCCAGTGTGGAGAAGGGCAGAGATGAGTAGATTACAGACACTGGCTCACCTTGATGACTCAATCTGTTTCCATTCCAGTAGCGTGAGCTCCTCCACATTCATTTGTAATTTTCTTTGAGAACAGTTAATGAACACTAAATGACATTTTCATGGTATCATTTAATTTTTATTTCATTTAGACTACTCTAGGGAAGACGGATAACATTATTACCAATCTACAGAAGAAGAAAACTGACACATGATTACATATGGCTACCCTTGTAGAGTAAGGTAAAGTACACAGCTTTCAGCACCAGGTAGAGACCCGACCAGGGAATTTTCCATCAGTGATTTCGTATTTATCCTCTTTTCAGGTCTCTACTACTATGTAAAACATATGGATGACAGTATTTACTGGGATGGACTTTTAGGAATGTTAAATGGGATGTTATAATGACTAACCTAAGGGGATTTAAAAATGATATCTATATGTTATGATAAAAATCAGCTTAAAACTGGCCTATTCTGTTCTCAAATTATGTAGAAGTCAGTTAACACAGATTTTCAAATTTAAACATAATTTGAAGATGCACAGTTCTCTATGTGGCCAGACATAGATCTATTTACTCTGGGAATCTGAAAATGACACACAAATCATTTATTTTTCCTTGTGGTTCTTTCTGCTATTAATTCTGTCCTCATAAAACTCGTCCCCTTTATTTTGAGTCTCATTTTGTTCTCCTAATAGTCATTTTTAAATGTTACTTTCAAGAGGCTTTACAAAATTAAAAATAGAAAACATAAATATTGCTGATTTTATACTGACAAATTCGGATTTGTAAAATGTACCATGTGTATTTTTAATTAAACTCACACTAGATTTTGAAATAAGTTTAATATCACAAATCAAAGGGAATGTTTAGAAAGATACAGGTCAAGTGATCCTTAAATTTTCTCATCATTATATGCTACTTTGAAAAGTAGCATTGTCCGGGTCAATTTGTAGCCATCTTTGACGTTTTCAAAATAACACAGGTCAGTTTCTCTGAACACTGAAGCAATGAGAAAAGCTGTGGTAGTTACCAAAGTCAATTTTACTGTGTATCCAATAAAGATGATGCTATACTTATGAGACCTCTTAGTTTAATGTAAGACACATGCAGAAATGTGCATTTTTGGGCAATATTTTGATATAGAAATGCAGAAACATGGCAGTTCCCTGGGTTTTAGTTGAAAATTTACAGTCTCTTTCATATGAACCACAGTTCCAATTAACTTCTTAAATGCCTGTTTTTTCTCTTTGTGCATTTCTTTTGCTTCCTTTCTATTTTCTTTCTAATTTCATCACTTCTTTTATCTTCCTTCTTTATTTCCTTCCAGTGATAAAAATTTGAAAAAGAAGGTTTAGCAACTAGACTCAGAACATAGTTACAAATCCTTCAATAATCCTTATCATTTAACCCTAATTTAGTTATGTATAATTTCACCCTAATTAATATTTAGTTATCTCTCCAATATCAAATAATAAGAATTATTTTAGCCATGTATATTCATTAGCAAATAGCATTGTACATTGTGTTTTCATATATTACCAGTTTACAAATATTTCATCAGGTTAGTTTTTGTTCTCATAATTAAAAATGGCATGGGCATGAATATGTGTTGAAAAAGTACATTTTCAAAATCACCCTAATCAAATAATGAGAGAAACCATTTGGTAACTGTGCACACCAGTCAATAAATTGCATGAGAGAATGGAATCATTCTTCGTTGATTGTTGAAACCAAACAAGAAAGCATTTATTCTGATTACTTTTAAAGTATCTGTAAGTTGTAGCAAAATTGATCTTAATAAGCTTATCTTCTAAGCCTGGGCCTGAGTAAACTTTAAAGACACTATCCAACCATTTGGCCCACTTTACAGCTCCTTTCCCATCTAGTAAGGTACATGGGTAAGGAGAATGGATGGGAGCAGCACAACCCACAATGAATAACTCAGATATCACTTTACACACTTCCCTGTTTGTCTGCTATGATTGCTGCCTAAGTAATTCTAATGCATAGGTTATATCAGAGTAGCAATCTCATGTTTTGAGATTATGTAAAGTCTAGAGGCATTCAAAACAAAAAATAAATCAGGTCATCATGCATTCTTTTTTCTTTTTACTTCTGTAATAACAAGTGATCCCTCTTAGTTTTTCTCAGTAGCTATTTCCTCTTAGGCTCTTTGTCTGGATTACTTTCCTCTTTCTGCCTCACACTGGGATTAATTTATATCTCGAATCTCTTCCATCTCCTCCTTTTTTAATATTCTTAATCCCTGAATGAGTCCATGTGGTTCTGCTACTTAGAGCCACTGGCAACTTCAATATTAAAACTTCTGGAGTTTTCTAATTCCCTAACATCTAGGATGTACCATTTAGCTGTAATATCCTCTTGCAGATGGGATTGCTATATGATGGTATTAATAGGTGATGCCATTAGAAGACCCCTTCCTTATTCATGGATGAATGTCCTTACAAAGCAAGAAGCTTCATTTGCTGTGCAGCTCTTGCCATCATCCTTCTGCCAGTGAGGATGCAGAAGGAGCCTCACCAGATGTTGGTCCTTTGATCTAAAAATTTCCAGCCTTCAGAAACTTCATGACTATGTTTCTGTTTTTTCTAATACCCAGACTTGGATATTTTGTTATCACATCATTGAGGATTGAGTCACTCTTCTAAGATAAACTTGTGAGTCCCGTTGGCCTGCAAAATCAAATACTTGCTGCTGTCTTGCTGCTTACCTCATAGTATTCCATCTCCTTAAATAATGCTACTCTTCTGCTCAGAAAAAAACTCATGGAAACATTACACACTTTTCTCATTTTTAATTTAATTTATCTTCATTTTCCATTTGCTCCCATTAAACTAAGTTTGAAAGCTAACCATTTCTTATAATTAGCTGATATCATATTTGATATCTGTTGTTTTCAGCTACTCTCTCCAGCTAAATTGAATGACAGGGGCCAGCCAGATAGCTCAATCAACCAAAGCACCTGCTTAGACAGATACAGGGACTCTGGTATGATCCCCAGCATGCTGTGCCAGCCCCGCCCCCAGGGTGCACCTGAGACTGGGCAATTGAGACTGGGCATGGTGGCACACACCTGTAATCCCCCTGCTTGGGAGGCTGAAAACAGGAGGATCACTACAAGTCCAATCTACATAGTGAGACCCTATAGACCCTGTACTAAATACATAAAAAATAAATAAACAAACAAATAAATAAATAAAATATCAGCTCCATGAGAGCTGTGTTTCATTTGTTTGGTACACTGATGTATCTGATCATGAAGCAGAGACTGGCACCATAACAGACATCTAATAAATATAGCTTGAATGACTGACTCCAGGGTCAAGGAAGGGTAGAATAAGAAAGCACTCTCGTTATGTGTATTTAGACTACAAAGAAGAATAAAACAAGCTGTGTGTGGTGGCAAATATCTATAATTTCAGCACACTGGGAGACTGATGCTCACAGATCACAAGTTTGGGCCCAGTGTGAGCTATTGAGAGATTTAACAAGATCCTGACTCAAGGGGAGGGGATAGCTTAGCACAAATGCCTCAGAATTATGAAACAAAAAAAGTGGACTTAATGTCCTACTGTTATGCTTTTTCATAAACAATTCAGCATCACTCTAATTCTGGGTACCTAGAGTAATCGCAATTAGGGAGCCAAAAATGAGCAAGGTATTTCTAATGAGCAATGAACACCCGGTGTGAGCTTGGTGCTTACCTATGTATTAGAAATACAAGACGTGGTTCAGAAGTGTTCTCTCAGTTCCACAGATTTGTAGTGTAAGAGAATCCACAAATAAATATACTGCACTGTGATAAGTAAAATAATTGAAGCATACTGTGCTAAATGTGGTAGACTTGGAAAAATTTTTCTCAAAGCATGCTCATGTCAGATTAGCCCTTCACGTAAAATGCACAAGTAGTTTATAACTTTTTTTATCAGTTGGATAAATGAAGAAACCATAACTTATTCCCAGAAATTTATCACTCATTCCATTGAAAGAAACATACTTGTTATTATTCACTTCCCTTGGGAGATGAGAGGCAAATAATTTTTCTTATCAGTCTGTGCAAAAGCCATAGATAAAATAATAATATGGCTAATCAAACAGAATGTATGTTTGAAATCTGACATAATCAGAGTTTAAATTTTAAAAAATGTGCTCAGAAAAAAACTAGGCAATTCTGAACACTTCAACAATGTTTACCTTTGCTCATTTAGGTATTAGGGTTTAGAGCTAAATGTCCCTTAGAATTCACATCTATTCAGAAGACAATGTTTGGAAAGCATTTGGGTCATACTCACTATACTCACCAGTAGATTAGTCAAGTGATGAGGTTTTAGCTGAGTGTGTTGGGAGGATTCTGGCCTCTGGTGGAGAAGGCAGCTTGCTGGTGCAGTGCTTCCAGAGAATATCTGTGTCTCTATGATCCTTCTTTCTTTCTTTCTCTGGTTGGTTGCTGCCATGGGTAATATAGCCATGGCCTTTTTAGATCTCATTTCTGCCATGGTGCTTGTCAATCACAGATTTCCCTCCTTAAAAACCATGAGCTGATAAGCCTTTTCTCCATTAGGTCATCTTGCTAAGTATTTTGTCCAAGCATGGGGAGAACTGCTTGATACAGTAGCATTAAGTACAGTTAGGAAGATGACACCACTTACAACAGATTCCACATAAAAAGCAGAAGTATTTTGTTGACATTTTTTTCTGTAATCTTTGAGAAGACACATTTTAAAAGTAATTGAGCAGATTGTGAAATGACTTAAATATTGTGTGGCTACTCAGAGCTTAATTTCTTGGTCAATGTATTTGATTGTAAAGTTCTAAAAAACAGTGGATATAGATAGTGTACACAAAAATAATAAAGATCACAATATAAATCATTAATCTCAGAGTGGGCCCTCTACCCTTCCTATAAACACATCCAGACACACACACACACGCATACAAGCACACACATACATATCTCTTACTTTGAAATGTGATTGATCAAAATGTTTTCAACAGCTTCAAACTTATGTTGAATTACTTGGGTGCCAGAAAACTTTAGAATTTTAATATTTAAAATTTAATATTTAATATCCACACTTTTACTGCAAAAGCACATTCTTTCTACCATTAGTTTTTGATCCAGAAATTAAAAAATTATGTGAAAAAAATTCCCCTCCAATGTAAGTGACAACAGAAGATTTCTAAGTACAGGTTTAACTTAGATCTGAGCCTCTGGAAAAGATTTGTTAACTGAAAAAAAAAGAGGAAGGAACAGAAATAGGGATAATGCTTTCGTACTTTGCATGTTGGCTAAGAAAAAAATCCATACATTTTAATTTTAACTATTTTTAAAGTGCTCTGGGAAATCCTCTAGGCTTACTGATAGCAAATATTTTCACGTGAGCTATGTTTGCACACACGTAAGTTTACAGTGATTAAGCTATTAAAATGTTTCAGCAGAGAATTCTAAAACAATGAACTGGGTAAATTGTACACTTGAAAGTCAATAAATGCTTTGGGGTGTTCAAACCTTTTGGATAAAATAAGAGCCAGGAGAATATTTGTTATCTTTTTAAGGGAACTTCTTATCTAATAGCAGGTTGGCTAAGATCAAATTGGTTATTCATTTAGCAAGTACTACCGCTACTTCTATGCAGAGGAGTGTAAGTTTTTTTCTGATATGCATTCTCTCATACTATATATGTGGAATTTTTAAATGTTAATCTTATTAAGGTATATTCATGTATATAACATGTACATGTTTAAGGTATGCAGTTTGGTGATTTGATACAGATATAGTGAACTAATCATTGCAATCAAATATATCATTATTGCAGATAGTTATTCTTTTCAAAACACTTAAAAACTACCTCACTAGCAAAGTCATGTGTACAGCATGCAATAAAGATCATGAATCATAATCACACTATTCTTTGCTCGATCTCTAAGGGTCTTTTCTGTCCTTTCCTTTATCTATGCCGAGGTAGGCACACAGTGCAACTTCAGGTAATGAGAAATGGTACATTTTCAGGCGCTACAAGAAAAGCTTCCCTCACTCCTGGAGGTAGGAAAGAAGACATGATTCTGTCTGGTCCACTGGCCCATGTATTGTTTTCAACAAAGCGATGGATTTGTAATAGCCATCAGTGATGAAGGAGAGATTAAACTACATAGTGCAGATAAACAGTAGAAAGACTGCCCCTGATGCTATTGCTGATTTCCCAAGTTAGCTAAATCTGGAGCCACTGTGCCTCTGAACTTTTCTTTCTCTTTTCCTTTCTATTTATGTTACTTGCGACCGAAAACAGTGCTCTCTGTTTCAGAACCCAAAGGGAGCATTATTAACAGCACTTATTTTTTCTAAAAATGTGTTAAGTTCAAAAGGTGCAAATCCCATGTTTATGCACTACATATCAAACTGAAATTTCTTTATTTCGAGTTCTCACAAGCATATAAAGAAGTATCCTGCAAACATGCAGCAGCTGCTGAGTGACTCAGCCTGGCAAGTTTCCTGTCTGAAATTACGTGCTACGCTGAGTACCTCTCATCAAGTATTCACCCTGGGAGCACAACTATAGGCAATCAACAGAATTAACACGTATCATTGGAAGGAGGGTTAATATATAATATGGCACAAGTTTAAGGAATGGTCCCTGCATTGTCAGTGCTGACCATCAAACTGAGGGAAAAATAAATAAATAAAAAGTATGTTAAGCATATCACAGGTAGCATAATACCAAATGTCAGATAAATGGTGCCATAACTGAATTCTGCAAGCTAGACAGGAGAAAAATCAGCAGAATCTAGACCACTGAGCAGACATAGTGGATTTTATATAGAGAGAACTGGACAAGTAGAAAATGGAGAAAATAAAGAAAAAGATTTGTTTAGTGATTTTTTTTAAATCTGCATGCCACTGAGTGAGAGAATGTGGAAGAGGAAGATTGTGCAAGGAAGGGTAAGAAATAAAGGGAAAATGACCGGATGGACTATGGATGGCCTTGAGTATCAGGCAAGAACCTGATTTCAAGCTCACAGGTGAAAAAAGAACTGGAGATGTTAAGTAGATGGGTGCAATGATGAAAGCCATGTCCGAAGAGAAACTTCTTGTATGGATACGGTATTCCAAAGGAAGAAGAGGGAGTGAGTGAAGACACTGCCGCCATTTTGAGAAACAAGCCATGGTCACAATTTACATCATTAAACAAAGTTGTCCCTAAACAGAACTAAATTGGTTTGAATGAGATCAATGACAATAAAAGAAGAAAAGGTAGTGCAATGTACTTGATGCCATGTGATTAATAAATAAGATGTAGACTGGTTTTGCTCTTTTGGAAGTAATCATTATTGTGATAGAATTTCATGTTCAGTGTATGAATTTCCAATTTTTCAAAAGGAAAAAGTGGCTATCAATGGTTCTGCATCTTATTGTGTTATTTTATTGTACGTATTTGTGGTGTACCAAATGATATTTGGAATACTTACATATAATAAAATAGTTATCATAATCTTTTAACACACTGATCATCTCACATAGCTACTTGTTTTTGTGTATAAGAAAGATCACCTAAAATCTGTCATTTTAAGAAAAAACTAAAATAAAATACAATTATTATTTATTAGTCTTCATCTTGCGCATTAGATCTCTAGTCTTATAAATTTGTATCTGCAGCATTGTATCCTGTTACCTGTATTTCTCCATTGGCTCTGACTGCTTTTCTGCCCTGTGTCCCAGGTAACCATCATTTTATTCTATGTATTCAAATTTATATTCACTTAATGTTTAGATTGTACATCTAAGTGAAGCCATAAATTTTTCTTTCATTTTATAATGTCACTTGGTTTATTCATATTGTTGCAAATAGTGGAATCTGTGTTTGCAAATTTAATAATCTTCCATTCTGTACATGCATCACAATTACTTTATCCACTCATCAATTGATGGACACTGAATTGTTTTCATGCTTTGGCTATTGTGAGTAATGCTCTGATAAATGTGGCTTCATGTATCTTATGAAGTAGTAATTTCAACTCTTTATATATACATCCAGAAAAGGGGCAGGTATCACCATGATAGCTGGATTTCTCATCTTTTTAGGAACTTCAACACTGTTTGTCTATAATAATTTTACACATATGTGTTCTCTCCAAGTGTTGCAAGCTTTCCCTTTTCTCTGTATCTTCAATAACACTTATCTCTTGGCTTTTTGATGATAGCCATCCTAAAAAGTATACAAGTACTACATCATAATAATGTTATTTGCATTTGCCTTATGAACAGTGATGTTAAAAATACTTTCATGGACTTCTTGGCCATGTTTATGTCTTTGGAAAAACTCAACGTTTAAATCATTTGCTCATTTTATTAAAAGTTGGATGATTTGCTTTTATGCCATCGAGTTATAAGATTATTTCATACATTTTTTATATTAACCCTCATATATATGGTTTTAATACTTGATCACAATCTGTAGGGTATCTTTTTACTCTGTTAATGGTTCATTAAGGAAACTTTAATTAAGTAGATATGATTGCAACTATTTTTTTTTTTCGTTGTAGACTGAAGTGTAATATATGTCCAAAAATGTATTGGCCACATAATGTTGAGTACCTTTCTTCTCTGTATTTTCCTCTAAGAGTTTCGTGGCTTTAAATTTTATTTTTAGGTCTTTAAAATATTTTAGTTGTTTGTTCCCTGTCTATCTATGGCTGTATTATATACCTCAGAGGTCAAGTCTTATAAATTAGATCTCTGGTCTTATACTGCTACTACTACTAATTACTGCTACTTTGTTGTTCTATACACAACATAAATAAGCCCAAAAGTAACTAAGTTAAAATGCAATGATTGTTTTTTCCTCCTACTAGGAGATTTTGTTTCTATTAACAGCATATAATAAGTTTCACTTATTCTGAATTTGATAAGATAATTTTTAATCATGAATTTTGTTTACTCATAAAAATTTTATTCATTCATTTGTGTTTTCATTGAAAATTATTTACTGTGTTTCTGTTCTATGCTGTTACACACTTGTTATTAAGGATCTGAAAAACACCAGCAAGCTCATCTCTTCCTCCCTGGAGCACACATTTTAGCTGGAAAAGGACCCTGGAACAAACAACTTGCTTCAGCTATTATGTAGTAAGATTTATGACAAAAAAGACATGGAGTTTTAAGGAGCATGCAGGAAAGAAAACATATCTTGGAATTCTTAGCAAGTAAGACATCTTGCTTTTACATCTACATTTTAATAGCTGTGCAATAGTGCGCAAATTAGCTAGCATTTCTGTACATCTCTGTGTTTGTATAATGGTACATATTTAAAGAGCTACCACAAAGAATGAGTTTTAAGTGAGGCTAAAACTCATGGATTGGTGGGGCATGTGTGTGGTGGTGTGGTGACTGCTACCTAATAAACTTAGGAAAGAACATTAATAAATGCTGTCATAATTATTTTTATCATCATATTAATAATGCTATGTTATAAAATATGAGTAAAGATCACTGCACACACTTTGGTAAGAAAGAGTGTATGCCATGCAGAAGAAATAGTAAATGAAGCCCATGGGAATGGTGGAAATGAGGAGCAGAGCCTACGAGGGAGGACAAGTTCTCTCAGGACAGCTTCTGGGAATGCATGCCTGCTAAGCAGTCTTTTCCTCTTGGCTCTCAAGCGTTTCAATCTTTCTCTTCATTTATCTATTTTCCATTTCATGTAGAATGTACTCCATATAATATTGGTCCAGCAGCAACCACTGACTTCAATAAAGCTGTGGCAAGACAAAGCATGTTTCTCCATGTTCGCCATATCATGAGAAAATAATTCTGATCCAAGGTTAAAACAAAAAAGAACTTCATTGGACAGAAGTCTGAATGCCAAAAGTAAGTAATCCTGTGCATGAGATTTCACCTTACTACTGTTAATTCCAATGGTAAACAGCCTGAAATAAAATATTTTTCTAGAAAATATTTTACTATTTTCATCACAATTTCAAAGGGAACTGTGATTCCTATCAAAGGGCAGAGGCTAACCCCTGGACTTCTCAATATAACCTCTATTGAAGCATTGTGTTCCTCCCACATTTTTTGTTTTGTTTAGTTTTTGAGATAGGGTCTTGCTCCACAGTTCAGGGTGGGCTTGAACTCATGGAGATTCTCCTGCCTTGCCCCCCAAGTCTGATATTACAGGGGTGCACCACCACACCCAGAAGCACTTTAAAAGAATGAACATATCTTTTATATGCATTTTAATTTCCAGTTCCTGATACCTTCTGAGGTATTAAATTCCACAATTTCAAAAAATAATTACTGTATTTCCATTTCCTTGTACTAAAAATCCTCCAAGCATGAAGTTATATTTATGAGTTCTAAGACTGCATAAGCTCAGAAACACCCTAAAAAGCACTATTAAGGAGCAGGACTTCTCAAAGTAACTGTGAGGTGTACATTTATTTCCATTTCTCTGTAACCTATGGCATTGTAACATGATCCTGATCATAACAAAATTAAGAGATCACAATGTCAAATCTCAAATTTCTGCTTAATTTTCATAAGAAAGTGTAGGAATTTAAAAAGGGGCAGGTAAATGAGTGGAAAGGGGAGAAGGAGGATAAAGGAACATGTTAGGATATTTATTAAAGATAGCATGTTAGCCCATCACCAAGGTACAAATAATTTTAGCTCTTGTTGACAACACAACTAAAAAGCTGAATAGCACAATTCAATTCCTGGAGCCCTCAGCATTAAAACAATTCCAGAGCTGAGTGTGGGGAGATTCCCTGAGTCATCTTTGGTGCTACTAGGTAATTAAAAATTTTTTTCTGAAAATGAAAAAATTAACGAGTTTATGTTTGCTTAACTCTTCCAAATAAATATGAAATATAATTATATAAGTGTAGAAAATGACTCACAGTCTGTATTTATGAAACCAAAATCCTTGGCTGTGAAATAATCTTTGATTACATTTTTAAAGAGGTAAACTTAGATTCCCATATGACAAGTATAATTATTTTAACCAACTATCCTCTGGGTTAAAAATAAGAAATGATATTAAAAAGTACCATATCAGATCTTGTTTTATTCTATTTATATTTTGGTGAGCTAGTGACTCACTCATAAGTTCCAGGTCTACCGTTTTAACTACCTCCAGAATAAGTCACACCTGGACGCTCCAAGAACTGCACACTAAAAGACATAACCAAAAGCTGCCTTACTATCTTTCCTCCTCTAGCTCTTTCACCTCTGTAGTCTCAAAAGTTTTGTTGCATTTCCTATTCCAGGCACTCAAACTAGAAATCTTAAGAGTAATTCTCCATTATTTCTTCTGTCTTAAAAATCATGACCAGATGTCACTTTAAAATATGTACATCATATACATTCTACATTTTATTATATATAAGTAAATATATATATATATATATATATATATATAGAGAGAGAGAGAGAGAGAGAGAGAGAGAGAG
>NDGM011029279.1:0-18097 GCA_002564305.1 Octomys mimax
AAAAAAAAAAGCTTTGAGAAAACAGCTACCATCCCACACAGGTCAAGAATTTAAAAGTGCCACATTTTCTAATAGCAACAGTAGGAGCCACCTGAAAATGCTCTCAGGTGCTCTATAGAATCTACACAATTTAAATATTGAGGTTGCCGTAGATTCCTGTCATGGCTCTGATGCTTCAGCAGCTACCTATTTCTTTAATGTGCTACCCATTGCTTATTTTATTGAAAGCTACCATTCAGGAGACTACAAGCTTCCTGAGGCGAAATCCCTGTTTTGTTTTTGTTTCTCTCAGTGCCTGGCACTTGGCGAACACTGAAGACCTGCTTGGGCAAGGAGATGGGAGGACTAAGTGGAAGCTCCTGGCATGGTGTTCCTGATGCAGCTCCAACTTTGTTAGCAGGCATTCTGTTTTACTGCTAGAAGTTTCAGCTTATGGTTTAGATATGGACGCTTCGTAAGCAGAGTGCATTTCTGTAGCAATGAGTATACAGCTAGAGGGGAGAAGTTGGTGTTTAAATATAAGAACTCCAGTAGGCATCTTAAAACTGATAATAAATGAGTAGTTGGATGTATATGTCTGGAATTTAAGCAGTGACCAGCAAAGCAATGGTATCTAAAAATCTCATACCAAAGGAGTGACTGTAGATGGAAAGGAGAAAAAGCCAGAGGGTAACGCAAGGAAAGCATGGTTCCAGAAACCAAGCAAAGAAAGTATTTTATTATCTGTTGCTCATGGACAAATAATACAGAGACTGAGAAATCATCCCTGGGCTAGCAACGTGAGGGCCATTGGTGATGTGGACTGGTTCTGACTGAGTAGTGTGCATACAAGTGTAAGTGGAGTAGACACAGGAAGGGAACACAAGCAAGCACATAGATACAAGTTAGTCTTGGTGTATAGAAAGAAAAATATGATAGCTGGAGGGGAATGTAAACGATGTGAGGAAAAGTAGCTACATTTTTGTACACTGATGATGTGTACAAAATTCCTATTAGAATAGGAATTATTCTTAAAGAAAGGGAAGGATAGCCATACCCAGATAACTTGCACAGAGGAGATTGGGAATGGAGTCCAGGGCCCAAGCTGATGGAGTCAGGCAGTTGACCATTGCTAGAACACCAGAGCAAAGGCTAAGCAGCACGTGCATACAGGAAAGAGGAGATGGTCTGGAAGTCTTTTGGAAGAGTGGAAACGTGAATGAAGAGGGAGGTACAGTTAGGCTGTTAGGAACAAGACACCAGTGAGCCAAGAATTGAGGGTGGTTCTAGCTGGCTGGTTGTGGCCACATTCACCTGATGGATGCAGGTACAGAACTAGAGGGCTGAGGTTGTGCAAAGCAAGTATGACAAATGTTTCCTGAACCAGATTGAGCAGATGAAATTATTTCCTGTTAATTACATAGAAGCCAGACGGTGATTTTCTCTTGAGGCCGATCACATGCCTGCCCCCAACCAGAGCTCTGTCCTTTCCAAGGAAAAACAGCCATAAATCTCATATTCTGAAATACTCACCGCCCTTCAAATCTGTGTTTTAAAAAATCAAACAATGCTTTTTGCATCATATCTGTGACCTGTAATTGAGCAAGCAACAAATTATGTTAAAATGCTATGACAAAATATTACTATTTGTAATAAGCCAGTCTCGCCTTTCTAAGAACACAAAAAACTGAGCTTTGCACTTGGAAAAAGTAGCATGTAAAGTTACCATATTTTTCTGTTTCTGAATTCTAATAAAATGGCATTTAAAAAAGCAAGTCTCAGAACTTCTGTTGTTGTGACAAAAAATTCATTGCAATTACTTTGAGTCACTCACCACCTGATAACTGTTTCCAGGAACAAGTAAGCTGTGGCAAGCAGAAATCTCTAAAGCAGGAGCATTAAGCAGTGTGTACCACAGCTTGAAACCCAACATGCTTTGCCACTAGGACCTCCTTACAGTCAAGTGCTAAGACTGGAAGGTGGCATCCCGGCTGTGAGTAGACACTCACCTCATATCCCTTCAGGGAAGGGCCCACCAGGACCACTGGCCTCATGGAAGGTACCACATCATAAGGAGGGGTGTGCTCTGTCTGCAGAGAGAGGAGGCATGTTCAGAGGTGTCACGGGAAAGGGGACCATACAGTGTTTTGCATACAATAAGGTTTTCTCTTGGAACTCCATAATAACTGAGGCTCAGGAAACCCAATCAAGGATTTGTGTATTTATTTTCCTTAAGTTTTCAAGTTACTGAATGGTTTGTAGTTTTCTTGTTCTTCTCAAGAAACACTACTGTTCGAGTTAATTCCAAAAGCAGCATGGGCCGCTTTTGAACAAAAACTAGTTGGTCAAACAAACAGAAACATGCCTCATGCAGAATGGGTGCTTAAGGCTTGGCCAGAGATTAATACTGCTTTTTAAGAGCATGTGGGTTTTCTGAAGAGTTGAAGTGATCAGCCCTGGCATGGTTAATTATGGAAGAAAGATTGCATTACCTTTGCATCTTAGAAGTTTGTCTTACCTGCATAAAACCTAGTTTCAAAATATTGGGACTGTTTCAATCAAATATTTGAAAAGTATCTTTTATTGTGAGAGTTTAAATGGGCTTACATGCTTATTCCAGTCAACAGCACTCAAGTTCACTGTTCAGCTTTAGCAACTGATGCTTTTAGATTTCTGGTTTCTGTATACTGGCATTTGAAAACTTAAAATATAAGGTTCATATTTTAAAGGAAAGCTGCTTAATATGTAATAGTCAACCAACCTTCACTGGCCTTAGAAGGCTCATTTTAGACTTGCAACTAATGTGCTCTCAAAAATAGTTGAGGTAGTCCTTCTGTTGTATAACTAATTTATGCCTTTCTCCAGTAATTTATTTCTTTCAGGACAGCAGGGAAAGGAGCTAGATGATGTTACTATTTATGAAACCATCAACACATTTGAGCTTAATTCCTTCAGATAATTAAAAAAAAATAGCCAATACCTAATTTGTTTGATTTTTACTAAAACTTTTGATACTAGAATATATATATATATATATATATATATATATATATATATTTTTNNTTTGAGACAGGCTTTCTTTGTGTAATGCAGGTTTGCCTTGAATACTTATGTAGCCCAGGCTGGCCTCTTAACCCAAGGGGTCCTCCTGCCTCAGCCTCCCAAGTTCTGGGATTATAGGCATGTGCCACCTTACCTAGCCTTAGAAAACATTAAATTCACTGAGAAATAATCATTTTTAAATGCAGAAGAGTAACAGGTATGGATTTAGACTCTTGAGATAAGCAGATCATTTGCTTATTTATATGCTCCTTATAACTCTTTCTGCATTAGGTATCTGAAACACATGCCCTAAAAGATAAATATTTAAACTAGTTAAAGCTTGATAGATTGTAAGTTTTGAATCAGTCTGTCTCTGGAAAACATTTTATTAATGCTCAAAATTGCCTGTTCCCAACTTTCTGGCTTCATTAGTGTTTAAGTTGCTTATAGGAGGAATTTAAAAAGTAATTCAAATTCAAAAGCTTCAGTCTGCAATTTCACCAACAGTTGTAAACAATATGATCAGAGGAGAGGAAAAGCACCATAATTGTGCTGTCACATTTCACTGCTTCAAAATTTACTTAGTGCTCAAAATTAATTTTACTAAACACGATAAAGGGAAAATACAGTTTTGAACAAAAAATTAAAGGACAAACAATACAGTGACAGCACAAATGCCACACAAACACCACTCTAAAAGCAACCTAAAACACAGAAAACAGTCTTACTGAAACTTAGATGTTTTTTTTTTTTCTCTGAGCTCTGTGTTGAAGTTTACCACATAATCAGTAACAAGAATGAATACCAGTGCCGAAGGCATCATAAGCATATTTATTCAATTATTACATTATATATCACCTGAGATCATTTTGAAAATATTTAGAAGCCAAGCCCTTATAACGATGAAGTATAAGAATATCTTTTCCACCATTATAATCAGGAATATAAATTGCATGCATTTTAGTAACAGCTCTCAAGAAATTTTATTTTAAATCTTTGAGTCTTGCATGCCCCATTATTTGATAGGTCTTTTAGTTCCTTTCACCTGTGGCTGCCAACAAGCAAAGGGTTACCCATGCTAGTAGTCAGCTTCTCAATAGGGCAGCTACAGAAATTACCTTATTTGATGGAATATTGGTGTTTTGTACCCTACTGATCCTGACATTGTTTTCCATCTACCCTTTCCTGATAACTATTTTGTTTGAATTATCTGTTGGAAAAATTATAATAGACTTTGTTAAAGTTTTGAAACGTAAGGGTTAGCAAGCTTCCAAACAGTATCTTCATTAACGTGGCCTGAGTGAATGTCTCTGCCTTGGAAAGTCCAGAGCAACTCAGCCTTGCTGATTTTCTGAACTGTGGGCACACTGCTAGTCACTCTCTTGTGTACTCTAGCTACGATAAAGAGAAGATGGCCAGACGGATGGGTACACTGTTGGGCTTTCTGTGTTAACGCAAAAATTCGGATGTTTTAAGATTTTGCCTCAACTTCTAAGGACTTCCCTTCTTAAATACAACTTCTCTGAAGAACAAAAGCCACAAATTTTAAGATTAGAATTTAATGTCTGTAGAGTTTCACAGAGAAAAATACTTGTTTGCAGGGGAAAAGAGTTTAAGATATTGAAAAGTTTGGGACAGAGAGGAGACTTAACCTTTCCTAGGTATGTCAGGCTATACCTAGCATTGTGCTGGACTTGGTGGTATCACAAAGTTTGAGCCTAAAAAAGAGCATCATAGCTGTGGAAGGTCATATATAAAGAAGGAAAAAAATGGAAAAAATTCGGGGAGGGTGTTTCTTTAAAAATAATGATTTGAAAATACAAAACAGGTAGAAAAGAAACGGACTATCTGGCATAAACAGAGCTTGGGGACTCCCTGCAGTTTCCAGTGGGGGGCCACGTAGCATCAGTGTGTAGCATCTGTTTGGCCAATGGCAAAGGCACTACCCATGGCCATCGGCACCATTGTCCAACAGGTGAGATGCTGAGATCAGACTGATGGAGAAGGCAAGAACATCGGGAGAGTATTCATATATGACAATAGGAAAAACTCACAGTAAACCGCCAAAACAAGCCTGCAGTTTTCCACTGGTCTTGCTCATCTGTAGATTTTGCACCTAGTGGATTAGAAGTTTAAATACTGACTAAAAATTGAATAATTTTTTTCTTTTAGTACAAGCTATGAATCTGGAAATCATAAATCAGAATCTAATAATTTTTAATATACTTGATTATAGGTTAAATTTCTGGAGGAAAAAAAAAGACAAAGACAGACAGACTAAGCATGCACAATTGAGGTGCATTGTATGGAGTTGCCCGTGTTGGAATCCTTGAATGTTTAAACAAACTCCCTTCATGGTAGATATTATTCCATCAAAAAGGATAAGTACTGTAATGACATTTTAATAGGTCACTCACTGAATTTAGTTGATTTGAAATGCATGGACTCAATTAGCTGTTGATAGGTTCTTTTCTTAGGACGGAAATGACTGTTTCATAAAACTGGGAATTAATGCTAATGATGCCAGTGGCAGGATAAACACAGCTTATGTTAATGTAAACTTACCGATTTCTGCTTCTGCTTAGCTACAGCAGCATGGAAAAGAAACAAAGAATAACAGAGCATGCATGTTATTGGCTTGTCAGAGGACGCAGACAGCAGGACTAGAAATGTGACGCAGTGCAGTTGAGCGGTGACAATGGGAGCTGGGAAGTTCATGTTACCTTCTTAAAGAAGGGCATTCTTTTCTCTTTGGAGTGGGGTGACGTTACACTGTTTGCACTGGGTTTAGGGGAGCGGTGGTTTGCTGGAATATCATTTTCTTCTGCATCTAAGCCAGTAGCATCTATGTCTATAGCTATATACAGACAAACAATTCAAAAATCATCAGGTAGGTAGGAGAGGAAAAACAGGTTATAAAGAAAAAGAAAGCAAATGAACTAACCACTGTAAAAGATCTGTCATGAATGTTTAACACAGTATACAAAAGAGTAAAGAATCTAAAGATACAACATGTTAATGCAGTATAATCAAAATCTAACAAAACTGAAAGCTACCCACATGGTGTTTCCTTGAGCAAGTCAATTTCATGTAAATTTCCTATTATTAGAGGCACATTTTTAATTTGTAGTTTCAAGTATGTTGATATTCTCCATATCAACAGTAGAAAAGGTATCATACATTACACTTGGCTTCACTTAGTATAATACCTAAGCCCAGCTTTTAGACAGAAGGCACTAGAAACTTTTAACACAGTATGCCTCAGATTTCTCATCTTTCTTGATTCTGTGTGAAAATAAAGGCAATATGAAAAATTTGCTAAAATTGCAACAAGACATTTGAGGGCAAGAGGGCATAGAAGATCCTCAGGTCCAGGTAACACAAAGGAACCATACCCTAGGCAAGTGATTCAGAGAGGGCATTCCTGGGTGGACAGGGTTAAAGTGATTTCAAGAGGATATGTATACTCTTAGCGAGACCTGATTACACACTAATTGGAAAACACAGGATCTAATCAAGTCAGTCCATTAAAACTAGAAAACAACCTCTGATGATTTATCACACTATTGGATGTCATAAGAGTGGAGTAAAGGGACATTAAAAACCCAACAGAATATGCCACTGATTTCCTCATCTGTAAAATGAAGATTTCGGGTTTGTTGCTTGACATGCTTTCACCTTTGAAATCTTTGTATCTGAAAATAGTACATGAAGCTCGGCATCGTGGCATATGCCTGTAATCCCACTGCTCGGTGACAATAAGGGGTTTTGCACCCAGCCTAGGCAACTTAGTGATATAATAGATCCTGTGTCAAAATAAAAAAGGGCTGGGGATGTAGCTTAGTGTGAAGGCCCTGCGTTCAGTCTCTAGTACTAGCAAAAGCAGGTCAGTGACAAAAACCCACATAATCTCATTTTGAAGTTTATAAAATGTTTCAATATGCAATTACTAGAAAGTTTTCTCTGTAAAATCAGAGATGTAAGTACTTTAAAGATCAACTTCATCCCTTTTAGTTTTAAGAGTTAAGGTGTGAGCTTGTAGAGTGCACAGGACTTGTTCTTGACAAATGTTCAGCAGCAGCAGCAGGGCTCCAAATCCGGGTCTCCTGTCCTATACTTGTTCCCAAGCAGTCCTGCCTTCCTGGCAAGAGCCTTTCTCAACCTAGGTGCTCTCTTTAAGTTCCTTTTGCATCCCCAGGAGGGTCGAGATTTAGGGTGCTGTCATAGTGTTGGAGTTGCTGGAAAATTACTTTTAAGATTTGGTCAGGGAGAAAAGACAATTCGCTTACCCTAGAGAAGCACTAGCTACATGTTAGCGCTCCACCATAAGCCACAGTACAAGCAGACATAAGGAGCACGTTACCACTTGGAATAACAGCTTGGTGCTGCAGCGCAGCTCCCCTTCCCCACCGTACACATGCTGAATTGGTGCTCACAGAATCCTTTTCTAATGCTTTCAAAGGGTGAGGAAATCATCGGGCTGGTATCTTATTTTTTCAGTTTCCCTCTTATAGATATTAGATGGTTCAATCTTTTGTATAGTAGGCACTCATATTTAATTGTTCTTTTTCCTTTGATTAGATTGAAAACCTGTGATGGAGTGAATACCTGGCATTGTTTGTGCAATATTGCAAATGTCAGCCTTGGCTTGCAGAATAGACCCTGTCATTCCCCACCAGGTGAAGGTGGTAGTAGGCTGAGTTAGCTCCACGTGTTTGGGTAGGCTCACCTACTAAACGTGTCTTTGCTGTGCTGCACTTGTGCATACTGATGAGCTGAAGGTTCAGTGGGTGGTGCGCAGGCTAAACGAAAAGGGATTTAAACCTATCTTGGCTTTTCATACCACATTATAGGCAACTCCTCACTAGGAAGACTACCTTATGGAGCTTACCACATTAGCCCAAGAAGAGTGGGTAGTTGAGGGAGGGGGGAATCTCAGGAGGAATAATTATCTCCAAATCCTAGCAAGGAGGCCTGTCATTAGCACCTTACTGGACATAAAGCAGGAATCTGGGTTATTATTTCATTGTTCTTAACAGGTCTTAGCCATCTTTAAATGCTTCCCTCCTGAATTCCCACATATTTGTATTTTTTTTTTTTTTTCTGATGGGCTTATAAAGGTCACAGTTCAAGAGACAGGCCCTCAGGCACATGCTGTAATCCTAGCATTGGGGATGTGGGGTATCTAAGGAGGATCACAAATTTTAAGTCCAGCTTGGGCAGCTTAACAAGTACCTGTTTCAAAGTAAAGAGGGGTATAGCTTGGAGCAAAGGCCCTGAGTTCAGTACTCAGCATTCCCAAAGAAGGGTTGGGACACCGTAACCATCAAAGGCCTTCTGAAACAGGCTACCCAGGTTGGACAGACTCCTAGAATAGTAAAGTTTATAGATATTGAACTCTGTTTCAGACTTCAGTGTACTTTAAGATCTCTTTTCTGAAAGATACTTCCAGTTTTCATTTCAAACTTTCATACTGTAGCAAAAATTAGTATTTAGTTGGCAGAAAATATTTTTACATATTTGAGAATAATTTTTCCATTTTTCCTTACTAGCATCCGTCTATGTCTCTCTTGGAAATGTTTTTTGAAATCTAAACTTGAATCTGAGAGGTTGGGTTCAGTGGAGCCAAGTTCAGGGGTGACATGTATACACGTACCCAGGTATGGGGTACATGTTCTGCAGCTGGTTACCCAGAGGAAAAGCAGAAATGTTTCCTTTCCCAAATCCTTCAGAACATGCAGCTATATTTCTGGTGTTTTTTGTTGGTACTGGGGATTGAACTCAGGATCTTGTGTTCGCCAGGCAAGTGCTTATCCTACTGAGCTATCTCCCCAGCCCCGATATTTCCTTTTAATCAGCTACTCATATTCCTTGGTCTAGCAGTGGGCGGGGGGAATTATAGATAGAGCCTTTTGAAAACAAAATAAAAATTACAATTGCTGATCAATTCCTACTCCCTGGAAGTGGAGGGGGAGCTTCACTCCAAATTTTTGAAGTTTTCCTTTAGATCAGCTGAGTTCTTTGTATGAGAATTATTAGAGAGGAGATGTGCATATTACACATTTTGCAGGTGATTTAATCTCCAGCCATCCAGTCATAAGTGTTTTCTATTCTTGGTATTCAGAGAATTTATTCTAAATTCTGAATCTGTATACAACTTTTCTATTAACTCTTCATGGAACTTCTTTCTTTCTTTCTTTCTTTCTTTCTTTCTTTCTTTTTTTTAACCAAAGGTAAATGTATGATGGCAAATTGAAATGTTTTTACATATTCACTCATTTGTTCTTCAAAATGTATGTACCTCTGTTCATTATACTACTAAGCCAGTTGGAAGACCACAGCACGCTTAGAGGAGTGGAAGATTTTTAGTGATCCACAGAAGGGGCCTCACAATGTGATGTCTAAGCCTAATAACAGCCCTCAGGACTTCTGGCTACATAGGAAATGTGTAGTGTATAGAGGAATCCCTACAGCTTCACACATTTGAAAAGAGCAGGATTAGGTGCCATTCCCTCGTCCAATTAGGGAATACTTGCTCAACGGTGATCCAGGGAAGATGTAAGCCTCACATCATGGCTTCAGGGCTTCGATTTTTCACTTTGAGTGCACTACTTTATTAACTTTGAGCATCTTACAACTGCTCGAAGCTATAAAATTGCAGTTTCTGAGGTCCATAAGCATCCTAAGCCAATTTATTTTGTATTGTGCTCAGATTTTGTCCACTTTAAAAAGTCTTGCAGTTTTTACTGTTTGCTCCAGTCTTGCTAATCTTTGATTTATAAAGGCTGTAAACATTTAAGAGTAAAGTATGGTTATTAGGAATATAAGAACCCTGTTCTTAAAACACAGTAGTGACTGTATGGCTAGTTCCTTAATTTCTCCACAGACACATGACTTACTTCTAGCCTCTCAGTAATCACATATGAAATCCTGTTGCTCTGATCCTGTGACAGCCAATCCTTGAGCCCTTACTCTGATTCTCAATTACATCTCTTGGCAAACTAAGATATAATCACAGACTTGTATGGTGATGTAGCTTCCTATTATACAAAAATTCCAAGTTCTACACAAAATACTAGCATTGCCACAGTTAGCAAATAAAGTGCTGTGAAGTGTGGATTTCAGATAAACAGTTTTTAATGTATGTCTAGTCCATGGTTAGTATAGTTTCCATACAGTATGTACTTACACTTAAAATCATTTGTTTTCTTAAAATTCAAATTTACTGGGTATCCTTTATCTAGCAGACTTGAGCAAAAACCTACTGCTTTTTGGGAGTAGTTACTTGTCTCACGATGCTTTCTGGTTTTGGGTTTTGTTTTCCATTTTCTTTTTTGGCAGAACCTTGGATTGAACTCAGGCTCTTGTGCTTGCCAGGCAAGTGCTTATTGTACTGAGCCATCTCCCTGCCCCTTGTTTTCAGTTTTCTATGCATTGTCCATGCCTTCCATAAAGCCTGTCTGGTGTATCTGATAGCAGCCCAGTCAGTCCAGCATCACGTGACTCTCCGTTCCTCACCTTCCTAAGTGCAAATCTCACTTCTCTTTTTTATTTCACCTTCCAGCCTGTATCTCATGTGACACTGTAGTCTTTGGTGGACATTCAAGCCATTCAGGCTTGTGACAGTGTGTGAGGCACTATGGAAGGGACTGGGAATAAAACAAGAAGTTACATGTATTACTTTGATCATTTACAGCAACTTAGAGTAAACATATTGCCATACTTCCTTATTATTTGTGCCTTTAAAGCCAGAAAAAAAAAATTCCATGTTTTTGCTAATTCTGGGAGGACATTTTTATTTGATAACATTTCAACATTGTAAGGTTTACAGAGCTTTTTCATCTGCGTAAGCTCACAGGGCTGAGACCAGGGAAAGCATGAAATGCAGCATGTATTGTTCAGCACAGATGGTCGACTTACCAGATGATGGAGGTGTGGATTTTCTGGAGCTAGGTACTATGTCACCCAAGCTGGACGATGAATTTCCTCCTGATTTACTGTAGTAAAGCAAAAAGCAGATTAAATCTGATTCCTATTTCTGGTTCAAGCATATGTGAATTGCTCAGTAAGCCTGATAATTCATTGTTTTTAATTCAACACTAAGTTTATCTTTCTTAAAAGGAAGCAACCAGTAATGTTGTGATGGAAATTTCTGGGGTACTGGAGATACAGCTGTGTGGTAGTCACTGTTCTCAAATGTGAGTCTTAAGTTTCAAAGAGATTGAGAGAATGGAAGAAAACTTGGATAACTTCTGCAGCCTTTAGTTTTCTGTCCAGATACAGAAGGCTAAGCAGAGATTTCCTTTGCCTTTTCTACTAGAGGCCCTTTGAGACAGTGTACACAGAACCTTGAGGCTAACACCCAAACTTATTGTTTTCAGCTTCTTTGTTTTAACTTGATCATTTCTAATATGCTAAAACTGAAAATACTTCAACTTTCATGGCAGCCTGTAAAACAAAAACATAACAGTAGGCAGGGGGAAGGAAGAAGAAAAGAAGGGAAAGAAAAAAATGAGAAGCATAAAATGAAAACAGCTTTGTGAGGAGAGGTGAGGTGATGAAGGGAAGTAAGAGAATGGGGGAAAAAGGAATCAAGTTATATCGTGTCCAGGCACAAATACCCTATAATGATTGTTATCATTATGTTTATCTAAAATGTACCAACAAATTTCATTTAATTAAAAAAAGAAAAACAGCAGTACCAAAGCTTGCTAACACTGAAGGCATATGAGAAACACAAAAGCAGGATATATCACGATTTAACCAACAGATAGTACCCAGAGTGCATCTCGGGCATCACTGACAGGGAAGACTAAGCTTGCTTCATCCAGAAATGATCAGGAGAGCATATAGTTCAGAACTGCAGTTAACATTCAAGTTTGCTTTTGTGCTTAGCATCTTTGGAATTAGTCCCAGAACAACAGCATTTCTGGTTTTCACCAGTGTATGAGGGGGCTACATATAACTAAATGGTTCTGTCACACATCATGATGTCAAGGAATCTCTTAAAAGAGTGTCACAGAATTCAGGCAAGATGGCTGCTGCCTGGTTATTATCCTGGGTAAACAAGGGTATATGAGAGAATCTTTCACAGTGTATATGCATCAAAGGGAAATATTCCCACTTAGGTAAATATTAGTGTGAAACTGTAAGTTCTGCTATCTGGAAAGGCTGAATTATATTGCTATTATTGTAGCATTTTTAACAGAAACAAATGTGGAAACTATTAAATAGCTAACAAGAAGGCCCTATATCTTTTTTTAGGTTCTTAAAAAATATATTCATATAATAAAGACAATAGGTGTAATAAACTGTGAAGTTAATCTGTACAGTTATTAAAGGACACATTGGGATCAAAACATTCTCTTTCAGAAGTGTTTTCATTTTCCTTTTTCTAAAGTATAAGTCTAATTTCAACTCAAGCATGGTTTTGCATTTATATTCTTTTTTAATTTTATAGTAAGAATACTACCTGAGTTGTATAAAATCAAGAGAGAAACTTACTAGTAATTAAAATGTTCATGATACAGATTTGTCATTAACTTTTAATTCTATAAAGGTGTCAAATCCTTAAATGTTCCTCTGATTTCTGCCAGGTTTTATAATGGATCTATCAGAAGTTTAAAAACTGAAGATTGATTGTTAGGAGACAGATACAAAAACCTGTGCAGGCTGGCCTCAAACTCACCACTGTCTTTCTGCCTCAGCCTCACAAGTGCTCAGATTACAGGTGTGCACCACCTCTACTGGCAAGTTATGAAATCTTAGGAGCTTAGCAATTATAAAATGTTAGTTAATGAGGAATTCCAAATCATAGCACGTATTCTATTTCATTTGTTGAAACTCGAAAAAAAAAAATCCCTGCTAACAAAGACTAGTACCATTTGATCCTTTGATGGAAGGAGAAGCATGCCACCTCCTTGAGCTTGTCTGCATAGAGTTCAATTTAAAATTCACTAGAGGTATGAGTGGCTCTCCTAGTCTTTCATGAAAGGTAAACAGCCTCAGCCCACCTAGGAAGGATTATTCCGCCCCAGACAATTACATTACTCACCTAGTAACTATGTGCAAAGGGAATTGATCTTATTTCATAGTTTGGGTAAGTCTGGGTACTTAACAGGTAGAACTGAAAAATTGAGTCTCTCAGGTCAAATGGAAACTAATAGATGACAAGAATTTCCATTTGCCAGTGTTATCTAAAGCTGTCATCCCTAAAATGTCTCCCTGTCATGCCGGGCAGCGAAAGACACAAGGATTAGTCACCAGAGCTGTTCAGTGCCAGAGTAGTTTCAGCAAATGATTACGACTATAAAATTTCTTCTCCACTGGAGCTGCAATTTAATATTCTATGACCTTAGCTGTTTTCATTAATGATCATAATTAATCTGATTCCTCCCAAAAGGGATGGAAATGAGACACTGGGATGAAGTTTCAAAAATGTAGGCTTTGTGATGTTGTCAGTAAACCCCATGACCCGTCTACTTGCAAACACACCATCAAGATTGTAGGACAGAGCAGACAGCAGCTGAGGAGTGAGTGCTGCTGTAATCTGAACTCTTACATGATCCTTTGACATTTTTTCTCATACCTGGAGTAGAATTTCCCTTGCTTGGCTCTCTGTTCATGCTGTAGCCTCATGTTTTCTAGTTTGACTGGGCTTGGAATGAATCCGATTTCACAGCCTTCTTTAACCAATCGCCCTATCCACCAGTCATTATTAAATTTCTAAACAAAATGAAACATTAAAGTCAGTGCACAGAAATTCAAATCTTTTCAAATTAGCTATTTTCACTGGAGAGAAGTTGGCAATTGCAGTGAACTCAGCCTCTCATAATTCAAAAACCTCTCAGTTCATGCATTTAATCATATAAAAATGAAATATGGGGTACTCAGCAGTCCATAGAAAACTTTGTCCTCATGTTGTCTTTAGGGGTAGGCTAAATTCTGACCCTAGGAGGAGAAAAGCCCGCTCTACAAGAGACTGTGAACAGAAGTCTTTCCCCTTTATCTAAGCAGATTAATTATAAGTATTAAGAGATAAATCCTGAAATTTACCTGAAAATATTTTGTGTTACAACAAAACTTGCCTTTGTGACTTTTATAATTATATAATGTGATGGTTTTTATTTATGTTGATGTTAACAGTTTCCCTTGCTGGTCAAATATTTATCTTGAATCTATATGATTTAATTTTATTTTCTTCATTTGAGTAAGTCTGTTCTTACACAGAGCACAGAATATTCATTGTTTTCTTTCCGTGGTAAAAAGAGATCATCCTCTAAGAATCAGCCATTAAGGCCCCTTTATTAATGTTAGCTTGTTATAGAAACTTGGACACTTCTGACAGTGTTTTTCTCTCTGCCATACAATATTTAAACTCTCCTAAAACTTACTCTAATGGCATAGTGGGCTCTGTTAATTGGCATCATTGCTTGCTTCCTTCGCAGCCTCGCGTGCACTGCCCAGCTAAATGTACATGTTGCTCCCTGTGCCATACTGCTCACTCCCCAAGGTGCTACAGTTAAAAGTTCCTCCAGGGCCAAGAAAAAAACTCATGCACACATACACAGAATACTATTTCAAGGGAATTTGTGTCACTCAATACAGGGCTCCACACAGCAGACATTTGACACATACTGACTGCAAACAAAAACTGAGGGTGAATTTTCCCAACTTGCAGATTGTGTCATTGTTAACTGAAAGGTAGAGAATTATGGCATGGGGGAAAGGAATTTTTCGAGATTGATTTCTTGCCTCATTGACTCCAATTACTACCATGTTCTTTCATTGGAGATATGCAGCATTTGAGGAGAAAAAGGGGCACCAGTAGTCAGAGTCTAGACGTCAGCAGAGAGAAGAATCATAGATTCTACATTTTACTAGCATGCAGCTGGCAAAACTTCAGACATCAGGAAAACTACACAGTCAAGGTTAAATATGGGAGAAAAAAAAAAAAAGTACAGGTTAAGCATAAAAAAGGATCATCTACTCTAATAATTCCCAATTTCTGAGCCACAGAGCCCAAGAGAACCCTGAAGTTATTGCCAGAAGCCTATGAGTCCTTTCTACTTTAAAAATGTATATTTATATCAGAAAAGAAAAGGCTGAGGGCCACTAATGTAGTGTGTTATACAACTGCAGCTATACATGATGCTGTTTCACAGCCAATAAGAAATAAGAAATGATGTTTCAAGGTGAAAAACCTCCTCATACTGAGAGAAGCTGAAGTCATTTTCCTTACTTCCTTAACATGCAGAAAATCTTTTGCCTCGAATGAGATGGCCATGCCTGGCACCGGAACATCATCTTCATGGGCTGCACTATAGCTGACATTTGTCCGAACTGCAAACGCAACAGGTTTTGTCTAAAGAAAAAAAGGAAGAAAAAGAAATAAGGAAACAGTGGTCTTCCCTTTTCCCTGCTCAAAGACAAAGACAGACTGAAAAACCGTTGTAATTATTGTTTTTTTCCAGATTGGTTCTTTATCACAAAACAGCTCGTTAGTATTCACAGTGCATCAAGTAGTTCTGCCGCATGCCACCCATTTCAGAACTAGAAAAAGGCCATTGTTCTCTTTGAAAGCACTACAAGTAATGAAGATGAAGATGAACTGTTGAATTGTGTGTTTACAGCAGAACAGCGTGTAGCTACTAGAAATCAGGAAACACAAATATGCATGCCCAGGATTCTTTTATTCTCTGTTTTAGGTTGGAAAGACACAAATTGCCTCCCTACCTCACTGACTTCTAATTTTAATCAGACTTCTAGTTACATTAATGATGTAATTCTTAAAGGCACATTGTATTGGATGAAGATAAAATGAAGGAATACATTCTACAAGGTTAGTAACTTATTTTTGGCTGCAGGGAATTAGGAAGCAATGACTTTTTATTCTATTTTTTTTCTTCCTCAATTCCTCCATTAAGCTACACGTATCCTTCATTATTTGATTCTTTGAGATTTTGCACAAAAGCTTCTGTCCTCTTGGCAATTCTGTGTTTATCCAAAATATGAAAAAGTGAGTGAGCTCAGAAACAGTGAAAAGACAAACTGTTCTAACACATTTGTTTTGTATATTAGGGGTGAATGCATTTCCTGTGAACAGTCTCCATCATCCATGAGCTCCTCGTGTGGACCTGCCGGGGAGGACCGGAGGGAGGGGGTAGAAAGAGAAAAGCCATTTTCATTTTGACACCATCTGAAGTTAGTTTGTTCCCCTTACTGCTGTCTGGATGGAGACTGAGCTAAGAAGCCTCAGGTTACTTGGGCCCATCCAGTTTGTAGACTGGTAAGGGAAGACCGAGTTCCTCATGAAGGCGTGGAGCGGGTGAAGTATATTTTACTATTTGAATACCAATTCTTGATATTCATCACAATTTTAATGATATAAAGGCACTACACCTAATGTGTGAATTTAACTTCACATAGACACACAGATCTTACATGTACTGTATAGCCACTATATAGATTATATAACATATAACATACATAGCTTATAGTTTTAACATTAGAAATCTTGATGGTATTTCCATGTTTTCTTTGGAATTTTCTTAAACATAGTTTTTTCCCCCAGAATTAAAATCAAAATGTATTTACTTTTATCCACTTTAAAAAAGTGTTTTTCTGTGATACGTTTTGCTAAAATACTTAAATTACATATAAATAAGTGCTTCCCCATATTTCTTTCTTTCTCTCTCACCCCACTTTCTCCCCGCTCCTCCCCCTCTCCCTCCCTTTTTTTTAAAGACAGGATCTTGCTGTGTATTTCAGACTGGCCTTGAACTCACCACATATTCTTTTCTTGCGCCTGGTCCTCCCCAGTGCTGGACCATGGGTGTGTATCACCACACCCAGCTTTTTTCTCATCTGTGTAGGCCCAGGGCAAATCAGTTCCTTTGTGTTGTCACTCTTTGGATCAGTTAACATCACTGAATAGCATCCATTGGATTCATGGGAATTATGTCATAGCCAAGATATTTTACTCCAGTTTATTCTTTCATATTCTCTGGGATATGAGAAATGGTGAAGTTTTCTAAAACTGTTCATTTTGTTTACAATGTTCTCTTTAATTTGGATTTTCTTCGGTAGTACAACAAAGCCTCACATATCAAAGCTTTAAAAAAAAAAAAAAGCTAACTTGAAGTTCTAAAGAAACATTCCTTAAAGGATCATTAAATTTGTGTCCCATGACCCCACTGTTTGACCAGTGTATCTTGCTTTAGGTTGATGTCTTTCATTCTGGCCCCATCTCAGTATGATCAAAGGCCAGTACAGGACTTTTTTTTTTTTTTTTCAGTACAGGACATTTATTCTCACCATGCAGAAGTCTTGATCTTGTTCTCATTAGGAAATGTACTTTTGTTCTGGAAGCCCATCAGGATTTTACATTTTTCCAGCATTGTGGACCTGGGACATGGTCCTGTTTCATTCTCATGGAGCCATAATACAAATTTGGGACTTTGATTTTTGTGACATGAATGAGTTCCACCCCTTTGTCTCTTGCAGAGATGGCCAGTGCACAACTGTACTTAAATATAAGCTTGAATATAGTATGCCATCCCAAATGTACCTTCATCCAACTCCTTCAGTACCTTGAGGGCTTTATTCTCAGGCCAGTGTTGTAGCTTAAGCCTGCTTTTGCTGTATGCTTCTACCTGGACTTCTGGGCAACTTGTTTTGCAACTGTGGAGGACCAGGCACGTGACCAAAAAGTAGAGCTTTCTTCCAGTTTTTTGCTAATCACTGTCATGTGTCAAGGTGAAAAGGAACAATTCCTTTTTAGGTACCCTCTTTCTATTGTATGAGCAGATGCTACATAGCTAAAGGGTGACTAGAAAATCATCCATGTTTTCTGACCCCCCCCCCNAATGTATTTGGTACAGGGTCTCACTATGCAGCTCAGACTCAAGTGATCTTCCTGTTTGCAGCCTCCCCAGTGCTGGGATAATAGGCATGCACCACCATGCCTGGACTCAGTCACCAACCCAGCGCGCCCTGGGGTTGGGGCCAGCACAGCATGTACCCTGGTTGCTGCACTTAATCTGCTAAGCTATCTTGCCGGCCCTTGACCCCCCCC
>NDGM011029314.1:0-10186 GCA_002564305.1 Octomys mimax
GGGGTATGTGGAACCAGGGATTGAACCCTTGTCTCTAGTTGTTAATAAGATCTGTCCTGAAATTTCATATGAATTCATCTGTATTTACAATTAGGAATTAATCATCTTATTTGAAGAGTGATTTTATAATTTATTATGAATGTTTTCCATGCATTATCTTGGATTTCATTATGTGTATAAGCAGAAAATAAATTTAGAAAAAGAAAAAAATAACCTTCAATTTTGAAATTGCATATTTATATTGAACACTTGCTGGTAAATATATGCTCATCCACTTCATTCCTTTTTGTCAGAGGAAAATTATAAACAGATAAAAAAGCTTAAAAGTTATGCATGTTAATGGAACATGATGTCATGTTTATACCTGTACACATTGCACAGTGTTCACATCAGATTAAAAAAGTTATATCCTGCAATGCTTATCATATCTTTGTGGTAAAAATCTTTCATAGTCTTTCATTTAGTTTCTTTTTTTCTTTTTTTGTACCAGAGTTCGAACTCAGACCCTGCACTTGCCAGGCAGGCACTTGTGCTGCTGAGCTCTACCCCAGCTCATTTCGTTTTTTGAAATGTACAGTACATTATTTATACCTATAGTGATGTGCTGTGCAGTTGTGCACCCCAGAGGCTCTTGTTCCTCCTCACTGTGACTCAGTGCCCACTGATAAACCTTCCCCGTCCTTCCCACTCCTCCTGTCCTTGGCCCTGGTAACCCTCATTCTGCTCTCAACTTAGATGAAAACAATCATTTTAGATTCCATATTTCAGCAGGATCATGTGGTTCTTGTCTTTCTTTGCTTGATTTTTTTGCTTTTTTACACAATATAATGGTCTCTAGTTCTCAGTGTTATTCTTGCTGTTAAGTAAATATGCAACTTTTCATTATTTGAAAACACAATAAAATCAAATGCAAGTCATATGATTCAAGATGAGCACAGGATGAAAGAAAATATGACAATGTACTTAATATTGCTTTGAAATTAATATATTTTGATCCAGGGTAGGTTCAAGTTGGACTCAAGAACAGAGTCCATACCACACTCATAAGTGGAGTACACCAGAGGTACATGTGTAGACATCGTATTGGCTCCCTAGTGTGGGAAGCCAAAGGAGTAAGCAAGATTCAGACTGTAAAATAGATCTTGTAAAATGGGAAGAAAGTTCAAAAGGAAAGAGAAACTGGGTAGGGAGAGTGGAGAAAAGAAGGAAAATGCAAAAAGGAAACAAAAAATATATATGATAGTTAAGATAGTTACAGAACTAACTTTTCTGAATTAATTGAAAATAAAGGTTGTGCTGATATTGTCTGAACAATTAAATGCCAATATCTTGCACTCTTAGTAACTAATTTAAAGGTAACAATACACAATGTACTAACCATTGTTACCCTCCTATGATCTTGCTTTGAAATTTTGTTTTATTTTTTCTCTTTAAAATAAAAAAAGAATAGAGTCTACAAAAAAAGTTCTTGGGCCTGGGAGATGGCTCAGTAGAATAAGCGCTTCCCTGGCAAGCACAAGGGCCTGAGTTCAATCCCCGGTTAAAAAAAAAAAGTTCTTGTTAGTTACAGAATACTTTCTGTGTTAATATATCTTTCATTTAATTTAATAACTTAGGATTTTGTCCTTAGTAGGAATCTGACATTGAGTTGAAAATGTCACCGTAAGAATGAGATAATGCAGAATACCATGCAACCACTTTATCAGTTCTGACTATACACTGCAAAACCAAATTTCAACATTGCCATAGTAAATGAGTCAAAATACAATGATATGTTTTATCCTAAACACTTGACTTGGCCTTGCTTATTATAATGGATTATATTTAAGTTAATATAATTATTTGCAGCATCAATTTGTGATACATAAGAATTGTATTCTTGGAGAATCAGTATGTAGACATATGTAATCCTTTTTCTTTTTTTTATTAAGGGCTTACAGGGTCTCACTATGTAGAGTGGACTCATAGTGATCTGCCTATGTTCAGGCTCCCACAAGCTGGGAGTATAGGCATGTGCCACCACACCCAGTCTCAATTGTCATCTCAGTGTGCCCTGGGCGCAGGCCCAGCAGGGCAGGCTGTGGATCCAACCTCTGACCCCTGCATCTGCATAAGCAGGTGCTTTAATCCGCTGTGCCCTAACATATGTCATCTTGATCATCTTTACTCTTGCTTCTTCCCATTGCTTTGCACTCTCCCCTTCTCCAGACACCCTTCTAACTCCAGAATCACCCTCCCCATTCGAAAGATGCATGGCCTACTTTTACAACTGCCTCACCTTATGTTAGTAATATATCAAAAGTTTTAAAGAACACAGGAAGTTCTTAATCCTCTTTCTCCACATAACACTCAACCTCCTCCATCTACTTTTGTACAGAAAAGGAAAATATTCTTCTCAATTCTGTAGACTCAGGATACCAATGTGCTTTTTTTAAAGAAAGCACTTGAGTAATTAATTTTTGCTTCTGCAACAATGACATGTGGTTTGATTGTTTCCTAATTTCAGAAAATGTGTTGGAATGTGTGCCGAATTTGACCAGAAGTACAAAGCTAGTTATCATATTTGTTCTCAAGTAAATTTTAGCAAGGATAAAATCCCTCTCATGGAAAAAAAGAAAAGAAAAATGAAATTACCTGTGAAAGGTATCATGGAGAAATGTAGACTGGATTTTGTTTCTTTATAAGTAGTTTGATGGAGCACATAAATTGCATTCACATAAAAGCTTCTGAAAACTTTATAAATGAAACATAAAATTACAATATAGCTTGTCCTCTATTTTTGATAATTATAATAACAAATTCAATTTTCTGATTATGAAATTAATTCATATGTATTTTAAAAGAAAAACTTACCAATTAGCCCAATAACCACTATTTTCATTGATATTATGTTCCTGTATTTTATCTTGAGTCTTTCAAGATAGAAAATATTATAATATACCTATGTACACTTTTATTTTAGTTTCATCATTTATTACTTTTTCCATAATTAAAAATTTGACTTGGTTAAAAGTATGGAAATGGTGGGAAAATCTTACAAAAAAGGAGGAGGGGTAATGGAAAATCGACATTACCAGAACATAGACTATATTCTGAGGAACGCATAGTAATAGACCCTGAAAAGATGAGATTTAAGACTGGGACATTTCACTGAGCATTCTGGAGATTCTGGTCTGGATGGGAAGTTGTCTTAGTCACTGAAACAAAAGATATGAGAAAGAAGAGGTTTATTTGGTCTACAGCTTTTGCAGCTTTCAGTCCTAGCATGATCTGGCTCTGAGGAAGGACATCTTGAGGCAGTGGCCTGGCAGTGAAGCTGCTTTCCTCACTGTGACTGCAGTGATCAGTCATAAAGCAGGAGCTGCCAGGGAGATCTCACCTTCCTGGTCACACCATGGTGACCTGCCTCTGGGATTCAGACCCCGGCTCCTCACACCAAGTCACCTATCAGCCTCCATGGTCCAGCCATTGCCCTATAGTTTCACCTCTGAGCACGTGAGGTTCTCAGGGGTCAGCTAGGTAGAAACCATAACAGAGGCCTACTCGGCACAGCATATCAGACTGGTGTGGAAGAAAATAAAACAGGATTTTGGAATACAAGTAAAATGTCCTTTAGAGTTTGAGGAAAGGACTCAGGTGTGCAGCCCATATAGGAATAAGAGATATTTGAAGAAAGTTTTATTTGTTTATGCATATTGTATGTCTTACAGAGGCAACCATAATATGTGATTTAAAAGTAGAAGTTAAACTAAATTGAACTGATAAAATATGAGTTATTGGTCTTAATTTCTACTGGAAAGACTAAAAAGTAAACTGAGATCTATGTATGATTTTATGAAACAGTTATTGTAAATAGCATATTTGCTTTACATGATTCATTTAACAAAGTAGACCATATTTGATAAGCACATAAATTCACATATTTACATGAGTTATCAATATGTTTTGTCACTAAAGGACTTATCTTGTTTAGGTCTCGATAAGAAAAATGCTTATTTTGATAACTGGATTTTCAACAAAAGATTAAATTATTCATAGAAAGTAATTTGTGCATGTGATCATTGCTGTACCATTACTCTTTGAAATCAATGTCTTCATTTTAGTCATAAAAACTATATTTCCCAATCAAATCAAGAACTTAGGAAAGATAGAGTGCTTACTTACCGGACTTCTTTAAATTTCCTGCATAATCTTATAAATTATTATTTGCCTCTTAGATTGAAGGTGTTGCAGCAATATACTTTTTCTAACACCATTAAAGGAATATTCTCTTGGAAATGCTGCTGAGAATGACAGAAAGTAATTTCTTGCAAAATCAATATGGAATAAACATTAATCAGGAATCATCACTTAAGGCCATAGGAAGTAACTATTACTTTATGCTCTGGTGACCAGAGTAAGTGAGAGATGATTGTTTCAGGCATTTATTGTAATCATATTTTAGAGGCCACTAACAAAAAACTTGCAGGGCTCATTTTTTAAGTAACTAAACATAAGAAAGTGTCATTTAATAAAGTCATAAATACTCATTAAGTCATGAATACTCATTTATAATCATTTAGATTAGGATATACTGAGGGATGAGTGACAAATCCCATTTTTAAAGAAGATGGTGATATACATGGTACTGTACAATTTACCTTTAAAGACACTTAGAAAAGACAAGAAACAAAATATAGCAGCAAAGAAATATAACAACAACACTAAAAACCAGGCAATGGTTTTAATCTCATAATATAAAGCATAGGGAAAAAATAAAGCATAGGGAATAGTAGTTAGATATATTACAGTTTGGTGCTTTTACTCCATAACTACTAATTAAGAATAAATAGGGACTATGCAATGGAGAAAGTAAACTTAGATTATATATAAACCCATTGCACAAAATGTAGATTTTAAAACTCTAGGTTTCAGAGTAAAATCTGTTGATGAAAAATGTTGCTGAGAACAGAGGAATTATAGGGCACATTAGGAGCTTATAGAGTGGAAAGACAAATTAACACTGATATGACTAGAAAAGAACACTAAAATAGTGAAAGAAAATATATTCATGCATTCAGTGCAAGATACTGCTTCTGAATGAATAAAAAGTAAAATTATTCATTATGACAATGACAAATAATAAAATAATGATACTAAGTTATTCTGATGAATTTAACAAATTTCAACCTCCCATCACCAAATTTCAGAAACCTGCATGGAACAGGCTAGATGTGCAGAAAGACACAGGATATACAGATCTCTGTTAATCAGTATTAAATAATGAATGGAATGGGGCTATTACTTCAAGGGTGCTATGGTTTCCATCTAAGAAATTTTAAATGCAGGTCAAGGAAAGCCAAAGTGTGGTCAAAAAAAGTCTTCCTGGTCTCAAGAATATGATACCAACTAGAAAATAAGAGGGAATATTTGTAGAGACCTGGAAAGGAGCTGTCCTAAATTCTTCTCATAAAGTCTGCCCAAGACTTTGAATCAGAAACACAAAATTACATAGGACAGGCTCAAAGTAGAACAAAGGAGACTGAGCTGTCAATCATGAGACATTGGTTGTAATTTGAGTTGAATGAAGTTAATTGACTTCTAAATTAAAAATAAAATATCAAGGACCGGCCCAAAAGCTCAGCGGATTAAAGCACCTGCAAGCAGGCTCAGGGGCCAAGGATTCCACCCCAGGGCCTACACTGCCGGCCCTGCCCCCGGAGCACACTGAGATGGCAATTGAGACTGGGCATGGTGGCGCGCACCAGTAATTTCAGCTCTTGGCTGTACACAGGCAGATCACTACAAGTCTGATGTAGTGGTGAGACCCTGAATGCCCTGTAGGCCCTTCCCTAAAATACAATAAATAAATAAATAATAAAATATCAGCTCACACTGAAGAGCCAGTAGGTTTTTAGTTAGATCTAAAATGTCGCTCAAAGGTATATGTTCCGCAGTGGGACTCTGAGAAGGTGAGTAGATCATGGCAGAGTTACACTCTGCTGTGGATTAATCCACTGATGAGGTGATAGCTAAATGGGCAGTTAGGAGGTGGGGCTCACTCCGCATATAACTGTGGAGGATACAGCATGTGGTCTGGCTCTGTCTTGTCTCTATTTCTAGTAGTCATGAGGTAAGCAATTTTTCTCCACCACACCCCTCTGCCATGATGTTTCTGCCTCGGAGCCAGCTGACCATGGACTAAAACTTCTGAAACCATGAACTGGAATAAATGCACTAAACTAAAATCAAAATGGATCGAAGGTCCAAATATTAAGACAAAAACACTAAGTATACTGTAACAAAAAGTAGGTAGAAATATTGAAGACACAGGTGTAGATACAAAGTTCATCATCAAAACCCAGATTACATATGAAATACTTCAAAATATCAACAACTGAGAACTCATGTTATTAGAAAGCTTTTCACAGCTAAAGAAATTACCAACAGAGGGAAATGAAAACCCCACAGAGTAGAAAAATAGTTTAACCAGTTGCTCCTAAAACAAAGGACTGATACCTAGAACTTATAAAAAAGGATCTGAAGAAAAAGAACCCCTAATTTCAAGGACTGAATCCAAAAATAATATCTGAGATGAATACATATACCTCAGATGAAGAAGTGAAAGTGGAAAATAATATGGAAAAGTGTTCATCATCTATGGTCATTCAAGAAACGCAAATTAAAACATCACTGATTCCATCTCACTCCAGAAAGAATGGAGATCATCAAGAAGTCAACCAATAACAAATCCTGGCAGGGCTTTGGAGAAAGGGGAATACATCTCTACTGGTAGTGGGAGTGTAGACTGTTGCATCCACTGTGTAAATCAGTGTGGAAATTCCTGAAAAATATTAGGACTCAAGGTCCCACTTAACTCAGCTACTACCTTTTTTGGTATCTTCCTACAAGAATTAAATCACCATACCACAGTAATATATACACACCTATTTTGCAGGGGCGTAGTTTATAATAACTAAATCTTTGAAATAACCCAACTGACCATCAACCAATGAGCAGATAGAAAGGATGTGGGTTTTTATGTAATAGAGTTCTGGTCAGCCATAAAGAAGTATAAACTTGAGACTATTTTTTGTGTTAAATGGGGACCTTGAGACCATATTCAAAGTAAAATGAATTGGCCATACATGTGAAAATATGGCATTGTCCTTCTGGCATGAAAATCAGAAAGTGTAAATAAGAACCAAATTGTATAATAGATCTTGTGAATTAGAAAAAATTGCTCAAAAGGAAAGGAAAACTAAAAAAAAAAAAATAGGAAAGGAAAACTAGGAAGGATGGAGGGGAAAGGATAGGAAAAAAGAAAGAAAAAAATGACAAAAGAAGGAAAAATGGAAACAAAACTTTGTAAATAAGGAGGGGGGAGATGGGTTGAAGGGAGAGAAGGGTAACAAGAGGGAAAAAGACAAATCAAGGTATATCATGTATAGGTAAAAATCTCCTATGATCAGTGTGACTATTGAATATCCCTACATTGTACCAATAAGTTGGCTGTGAAGTCACGGTGACAAAACTTGACTTATATAGCTACCAAATCCATAGTTTCCACAAAATACTCACAGTATCAGAATGTCTATAATCCAAAGTTATTTTGACATGTAATGGTGCATGAAATGTTGGATAATATCAAGCTAGGCATGGTAGTATGCAATTGTAATTCTACTTTCTTGGGAGACTGAAGCAGGAGAGAGGTTAGCTTAGGTAAATTAGTAAAACTAAGCTTGTTACATAGATCACATAGGGTGTTTTTAGTGCTTTTGAGTACAGGAGACCATTTATCTCTTATTTCTTTGTTATTTATTTCTTTTTATTTTATTTGTACCTTTTAGGTATACCTTGTAAAAACATTTATTGACATTTCTCTTTTAAAAGGAAAGTCTGATGGAAAACCCAATGCAAGCTCTGAGTTCAGATTTTTGTGCCATTCAAAATTATTTGACTAATTTTAAGTCTTACTCCACCAGTTCACCTGCTAGGAAGTGAACATTTCCCCACAATATGCCTGCAGTGCCTTCTACTTTAGACTACCATGTTATTGCCCATAACCATTTTCTCAATGGCAGCTTTCAATGACTTACACAGAGAGGAAGCTGCTTTAAGACTTAATAACATCCATTTTAAAAGGCTTCACTAAAAGGGGATGAATTGAAAGGTTGCTGGAATTAGTTCAAAAGCAGGGCATAAAAAACACATTCCTTAAATTCATTATGAAATATTACAACATGGATGCACAAATAGGGGCTATAGCTGTGAAAGTGGGTAATTAGGAAACAAGGAGCTCACACAATTGATCTTATCATTATGGCTAAAGGAAATCATTCTACAAATACATTAAAAGCTTTTTGCCTGTAAGGAACTGTATCAAGAACTATATATGAATAAATAAATACGGATTGGCTCTCTGAAGTTTGCAAAATGACTTGAAGGATAGATTAAACTTCTGTATCTTAATTATATGTTCTAATTGAGGCCAGTGGACACATGAAGAATGAAATTAAGTGATCCACCACCTAGTAATATTTAAGCTTTATTTGGTAGAGCTGTTTTATGTAAACTGACACATGATTCAATAAAGATCTTTTTCCAGTATTATAAGAAATTTAGAGATAAGCAATGGTTGGCAGTGGCCCCTTTCTTCAAAGAGTGATCACGGCCCCAACATTTCTTTACTCTTTCCCTCTGACATACCTACATGTTGAATTTTCGTCCTGAGGCATACTACCATATAGTTGTAGTAAGACAATTAGAACTCCAAGACACATATTTCACTTAAAAGATAAAGAAAATTAGGAAAGTGACCATTTCTGCATTTCTGTCCTTGTAATGCAAAGCAAAAATCTAATAAGTTTCTGATGACAAACATTTCATATTGCATTGACTAGTATTAGATAACCAGCCTATCTCTTTCAGAGACAAAGAATCTACTTTCTGTGAGATTCAATCTTTTAAAAAGTTACCTAAAAATAAGTTGGATTAGTTAAGGGGAAGACATTAGCAAAATAGATAAGAAATTGCAGTTTCTACACGTATTTTAATTCCAATTCAGAAATATTTCAATGATGTTTTTAACATGGCTATGTTCTAATTTATTTATCATTAGAAAAATATATACTTGGAATTATTTTCTCAGTGTAGAGAGTAGATTTGAACTTTCCTATGCATATTATGACCATAAGTCAGCCATTGCACTCATTTTTCATTTAAGAAGGTGCTAGAATACAGCTCATAGTTATATTACAGTGCAACAGTTATTTCGTCTGTCAAGAAAGTAAAGCCATAACTTCTGTCTCAGCAATACTTTATGGTAATTAACAATGGTAATCACTGTTCCCAAAAAAGACCATAATATATAATGCTGTATTCATTTTCTTTCAAATAAGTAACAATTGCTCACAAGATAGGCAAATTCTAATTTATGCGAATTAGGAAACTGATTCAAAATTAGTAAATGTAAACTTAAATGATGATGGAACAAGGTGCTGTTCATCTATGATATATGTCTCAATAATGAGGAAGGTATTCTATTTTATATATTTTTAATATTTTAGAAGTGAATACAAGAGGGCTGGCTAGGTGGCTCAGCAGATTAAAGTGCTTGCTTAGGCAGATTCAGGGACCAGGATTTGATCCCTGCCATGCCATGCCAGCCCCAGCCCCCCAGGGCACACTGAGAGGGTGACTGAGACTGGGCATGATGGTGTATGCTTATAATCCTAGTGCTTTGGAGGTGGAAAACAGGAGTCTGATCTGTGTAATGACATCCTACAGACCCTGTACTAAATATATTTAAAAAACAAGAAATTAAGAAAAGAAAAAAATTAAGCATTAACTGCTCCTTTCCATAGACCAGTAGAAATCAGCAGTACAATTATCCAAGCAATCCTGCATATAAACATAGATAAATCTCTTTTCTCCTTCTGTCTCCTGACCTTCTCCTCACCTCAGTATTTCTTTCCCCTTTGAACAGATTCTTTGAGGAAGGTATTGTTATACTTCACTTATTCATTTACTATATATCTAGAATACAAACTTTACATCTAATTTAGTTATATTTCCAGCCCGATATCATTCAGAATTATGATTTTTCTGAAATCTATTGCTCATTTATAGCTGTTTTAAAGTAACAGATACTCTGCATACATTCTTCTTAGTGGTTAATTGCTGTACAAGGTGCGGACTTGAGGTC